>JAPDNY010001933.1:0-11711 GCA_029375565.1 Gekko gecko | reverse complement strand
AGTGTGTGTGTATATACATATTTAGAATATTGCTCCACAGCTTAGAGGGCGCACAGTCCTCAGTCTGCAAGACCTCAACAAGGCTGTTAATGATAAGACGTTTTGGAGGGCATCAGTTCATAAAGTCACCATAATTCTGAAGTGACTTGACCGCTCTGAGCACATACGGACAACGGTGCAATCCTGTGCATTTTTATTCCAGTCTAAGTCCACTGAATCCAATGACTGAAGTTAACTGTGCGTAGGTGAAGAATAGGTTTAAGGGACTAGATTTGATAGACAGAGTGCCTGAAGAACTATGGACAGAGGTCCGTGACATTGTAAAGGAGGCAGCAATCACCGCCATCCCAAAGAAAAAGAAATGCAAGAAAGCAAAGTGGCTGTCTGATGAGGCTTTACACATAGCAGAGGAAAGAAGGAAAGCTAAAGGCAACGGTGAAAAGGAAAGATTTGCCCAACTGAATGCAGATTTCCAGAGAACAGCAAGGAGAGATAAGGAGGCTTTCCTGAATGAACAATGCAAAGTAATAGAGGAAAACAATAGATTGGGAAGGACTAGAGATCTGTTCAAGAAAATTGGAGAAATCAAGGAACGTTCCATGCAAAGCTGGCCATGATAAAGGACAAAAACGGTAGGACCTAACAGAAGCAGAAGAGATTAGGAAAAGATGGCAAGAATACACAGAAGAACTATACAAGAAGGACCTCGATGTCCTTGACAACCACGATGGTATAATCACTGACCTCGAGCCAGACATCCTGGAAAGCGAAGTTAAATGGGCCTTAGAAAGCATTACTAACAACAAAGCTAGTGGAGGTGATGGTATCCCAGCTGAGTTATTCAAAGTCTTAAAAGAAGATGCTGTTAAAGTGCTGCACTCAATTTGCCAACAAATTTGGAAAACACAACAGTGGCCAGAGGATTGGAAAAGGTCAGTTTACATTCCAATCCCAAAGAAGGGCAATGTCAAGGAATGTTCAAACTATCGCACAATTGCACTCATTTCACACGCTAGCAAGGTCATGCTCAAAATCCTACAAGCTAGGCTCCAACAGTACGTGGATAGAGAATTGCCAGAAGTACAAGCTGGGTTTCGAAGAGGTAGAGGAACGAGAGATCAAATTGCCAACATTCGCTGGATTATGGAGAAAGCAAGAGAGTACCAGAAAAACATCTACTTCTGCTTCATTGACTACGCTAAAGCCTTTGATTGTGTGGATCACAATAAATTATGGCAGGTTCTTAAAGAGATGGGAGTACCGGACCACCTCACATGTCTCCTGAGAAACCTGTATAAGGGTCAAGAAGCAACAGTTAGAACCGGATATGGAACAACTGATTGGTTTAGCATAGGAAAAGGAGTACGACAAGGATGTATATTGTCACCTTGCTTATTTAATTTATATGCCGAGTACATCATGCGAAATGCTGGCCTGGATGAATCACAAGCTGGAGTTAAGATTGCTGGGGAAAAGATCAATAACCTCAGATATGCAGACGATACCACTCTGATGGCAGAAAGTGAAGAGGACCTCAAGAGCCTCTTGTTCAGGGTGAAAGAGGAGAGCGCAAAAGTGGGCTTGAAGCTCAACATCAAAAAACTAAGATCATGGCATCTGGGCCCATCACTCCTTGGCAAATAGAAGGGGAAGTTGTAGAAGTAGTGACAGACTTCACGTTCCTAGGATCCCAGATCACTGCAGATGGTGACTGCAGCCATGAAATTAAAAGACGCCTGCTCCTTGGGAGGAAAGCGATGGCAAACCTAAACAGTATGATAAAAAGCAGAGACATCACCTTGCCAACAAAAGTCCGCATGGTCAAAGCAATGGTATTCCCCGTAGTAATGTATGGCTGCGAGAGTTGGACTATAAGGAAGGCCGAGTGCCGAAGAATAGATTCTTTTGAACTATGGTGCTGGAGAAGACTCTTGAGAGTCCCTTGGACTGCCAGGAGATCAAATCAGTCAATCCTAAAAGAAATCAACCCTGATTGTTCCTTGGAAGGCCAGATCCTGAAGCTGAAGCTCAAATACTTTGGCCACCAAATGAGAAGGGAGCATTCACTGGAGAAGACCCTGATGCTGGGAAAGATTGAAGGTCAAAGAAGAAGGGGACGGCAGAGGATGAGATGGTTAGACAGTGTCATCGATGCAACGAACATGAAATTGAGCAAACTTCAGCGGACAGCGGAAGACAGGAGAGCCTGGCGTAATCTGGTCCATGGGGTCGCGAAGAGTCGGACTCGACTGTGCGACTGAACAACAACAAAAGGATTGTTCCATAAAACTCAGGGGAAGGGTTTCAGGTGGTGCCTGACACTAGCTAGACTGGGTTCAGTGTTCCCTCTCAGCTGAGTTAGTGTGAGTTCGCTCGCCGGTTTTGGCCTCCGGCTCACACATTTTTGTCTGAGCTCAGGAAGGAGGGCTCCAGAGCAAACTGATTGATGCAGCAGCCAAATTGCTCGCTCACAACTTTAATGCCGGTAGCTCGCAAAGGAGAATTTTTGCTCACAAGACTCCACGGCTTAGAGGGAGCATCGACTGGGTTCCACATAACTCTCTTCGAGGAGCGAGTTTCCGTTGCCGAAACAGAGAACGCTCAGCCGCGGGTATCCCCTTGCTCCTCGGGGGTGCAGGGCATGCAGAACAGGGTCTCTGCGGACCATCTTAATTGATCGCCAGAGTATATATTTTATATTCTCCTCGTCTGCCAAGAGTCAGGGGCCTCAAAGAGCCTTGCCGGATTGTATGTAGGTCTGAATTGAAGTATCTGTTCAGTCGTGGGTTTCCCACTTGGCCCAGGAGAATTTTCTGTCTCAGATTTCCTTCCCCTCCATTTGGTTCTGGGGAAGAACGGCAAAGCATTCTGTACATGAAAACAGTACTCCTGCCATCGTGGCGGCAAAGAATATTAATTCTTTCATTGATAATGGTATTCTCTGCCAATTGGGATGTCGAGCAGTAATAATAAACACACCACAGAAACACGACTGAAAGAGCTGTCTGGAAAAATCAATACCAGGCAGTCTCTAATATGCTTATATGTGCAGAAAGCTTAATTGCTTCTAAACGGAGAAACAAAAAAAGATGGTATCAATGAATGAATCGCTCTTAAAAGTACAGTACTGCTAGTTTAATGCAAACAATATGTATTTCACTTGGTTTACGGGGAAAAACAGAACCGGAATCCTTTGGATATAATTGACATCTGTTGTACTTCAGGGTAGGAAATATAGCTTTTAACAATCAAAATAGGGTGGGTTTCCCCCCCTTTACCAAATCTAGAGTGCGTTTTCTATATTTCTGCATTTCTTGATTGGTTTGCACTTAGTTAAGAAAAAGTTCTCATGAGAATATTTAGTATGGATGGTATAAGTTTTTTATAACATACAGAAGTCAACAAAGAGTTCACAGCTTCAACGTTCAGTTCAAATTGTTGTTATGCAACAAGCCATTAAATTTATCTTTTAAATGAGGGAGAAAGCAATTGGGAAAGGACGAAACCAGGGGTCCATCTAGTCCAGCATTTTGTCTCACACAATGGCCAGCCAGTTCCTCTGGAGGGCCAATATCAGGGCGCAGAGGCTGAGGCCTTCCCCTGAAGTTGCCTCCTGGCTTTGGGATTCAGAGGATTAATGCCTCTGAACGTGGAGGTTCCCCTCAGTCGCCATGGCTCGTAGCCATTGGTAGACTGATCCTCCCTGAATCTGTCTAATCCCCTTTTTAAGCTGTGGCCATCACTACATCCTCTGGCAGCAAACTCCACATTTTAATCCTCTCTGTATCAAGTAGTATTTCCTTTTGTCCGTCCTGAACCTACTGCCCATCAGCTTCACTCGATGCCCTCGAGTTCTAGTCTTTTGGGAGAGGGAGAATAATTTCTCTTTTGTCAACTCCCTCCACCCCATGCATAATTCTTAGAGTTGCCTTACAGCACCATCTCTTCCATTCAGACTGGATGACGTTGATCGTCAAATTACCACTCTGTGTATTATTATTATTATTATTATTATTAATTAATAACAAGAAAGAAAACCCTCCTGGGACATGATGCCGAGCCGCTACTTTTGTTGGTGCATATCGGGGTGATTGTGTTGCAGAGCAGCAGGAGTCCTGGAAACATGGGCAACTCCTCAGAGTAACAACAGCCGGGAATGCAAAGGTCGGTCTGCGGAATACAAATAAAGTATTGAGCGTGAGGTTCTGCCTCACGGAGCTGGCGCTTTTGGAAACCGGGCGATAAATGCACTGATAAATCCAAGGGAATGAATGCTGATGCAACCCTCAAACCCTCCCGCCCCCCCCCGACGAAGCTTAGAAAGTGTCCAGTAAGTAGGAGCTGCGCCGCTTGGGCGGGCACAATGAAATTAAATAGAATTTGCTTTAGTGAAATTGCATCGAGGGTTGATTAAAAAGGCTCCTGGGGAAAGGTGGCGATCACTTTTCTCCGAAGCCACTTAAGTAAGTGAATCCCTAGCGCCCCGTGCCCGGTTCCCCCTCCTCTGCATCTCTATGCGCCCCCCCTTTCCCCATCACTCTTCTCCCTTTGTCTTTATGAAGCTCAGCTAATTCCCCTTGGCCTGGTTAAGTTCTGACAGAGTTCTTAGTCCGCATTGTTCAGCAAAGAGGGCAGCAGAAATGGCATGAGCCAGGGTCGCCAACATCCAGGCGCGGCCTGGAGATCTCCCGGAATCACAACCAATCTCCACGAAGATAGATTTGCCGTGTTGGGTCCGAAGCAACGGAACAGAGCTCGTGTCCAGTGGCACCTTGAAGACCAACAAAGTTGTACTTAAGGTATAAGATTTTGTGTGCGTGCACCCTTTTTCAGAAGTGTGCGTGTACACGGAAGCTTATACTTTGAATAGAACTTGGTCTTAAAGGTGCCGCCGAACTCCAACTTTGTCCAACTAACCTCCAGACCACAGAAATCCGTTCGCCTGAAGAAAATGGTTGTTTTGGAGGGTGGGTTCTGTGACATTCTACTCCGTTGAGGCCCCCGTCCTCGCCAAACCACAGCCTCCCTGCCCTTTATTCTTCCCAATTGCCAGGAATTTTCCCAACTTGAAGTTGGTAACCCTAGTTAATGAGCAAAGATGGGGGGGGGTTAGCTGTGGCCTTTCTCTCTCGGCTCCACCTACCTCACGGGGTGTCTGTTGTGGGGAGGGGAAGGGAAAGGAGTTTGTCAGCCGCTCTGAGACTCAAAAAGTGAAGGGCGGGGTATAAATCTAATCTCCTCCTCCTCCTCCTCCTCCTCCTTCTTCTTTTCCCCCTCTCCTCTCTCTTCATAAAATACCCGGAGTACACCGGGCGTTTCAGTAGGAATGATTCTATCGGCTTTGCTGCACTTGTACTTTATTATATGACACCCCCACATTTACATGGTTTTAACTGTATTCATTTGGAATCTTATTGAGTTGTATTTTATGTATGCATTCATGCTGTCTTATAATTGTTTGTAAGCCGCCCTGAGCCGCTTCGCGGGAGGGCGTGATAGAAGCCTAACTAATAAATATATAAATAAATGAGTGGAAATTTTATAGTTACCTGAGATTCAAGGAATAAAGTACAGCAGGCATTGATTGTCCCCTCATTAGAGTGCACACGTATGTACTTTTAGCAGCAGAGTCTGAAAAAGCACAGTCTGAAAAAGCACAGTGGAGTGATTTCAGATGCCGAACAACAATAGCTGGTGAGTGACAACAGCAGTCTATCTACAACCAGTAAATCAGACTGTTTACAACCGGGCTTTTTGGTGGTGGCCCCTCAGCATTGGAATTCTGCCGTATTAGAAAATCCGCCAGGTTATTATTTGATCGTTTCCAGAGATGGAGTTAAAGCCTTTGTATTTAGACTGCCCTTCCTGTGGCGGCTCAAGTGGTTGAGACGCTTGAACCGCAGGCTGGAAGGTCGGTAATTCAGCAGTTCGAGACCCGAGTGCCGCATGGCGGAGTGAGCTCGCATCTCTGGTTCCAGCTCCTGCTAGCCTAGGAGTTCGAAAGCAAGAAATTGCAAGTAGATAAATAAGTACCGCCTCAGTGGGAAGGTAACAGTGTTCCGTGCGCCCTGGCATTTAGTCATGCCGTCCACATGACCTTGGAAATGTCTTCGGACAGCGCTGGCTCTTCGGCTTGGAAATGGAGATGAGCACCGCAACCCTAGAGTTGGATTCGATTGGCTTTCGAGCAAGGGAAACCTTTACCTTTTACCTTCTGCCGTAGCTTGCTAAGAATTGTTGTGTAGTAGTTGCCCTTTTCTGGTAACTTTAATATTACTGATTGTTTCGGGGTATCGAATTTCGAATGTTTTACTGCTGCATTGTATTGTAGTTCTATAATGTCGTGAGCCCCTGTGCTGAAAAGTGGGATAAACGTTTTTAAACCAGTTACAATAACGCCTGTCAGCTGTGAAGAGCTCCAAAACAAATTCTCTAAATTGGCGACAGGGTAACAAGTTGTCGAAAACTGCAGGCACCGGGATAAACCCTTCTAAGGTCATGTGGGCTCTAAACTGAATGAAACCACACCAGAAAGAGGAATATTTAGGAAGGAGATCGACAATAAAACAGAGGCATTGCTATGTGATTTATATAAAATCTGTGATACCAGTCCTTGGAAAAAGTGCAGAGAAGGGCAACTAGAATGATAAAAGGGTTGGAACACCTTCCCTATGAAGAAAGGCTAAAATGCTTGGGGCTCTTTAGCTTGGAGAAACGATGGCTGAGCGGTGACATGATGGAGGTTTATAAGATTATGAATGGGATTGAGTAGGTTGAGAAAGAAGTACTTTTCTCCCTTTCTCACAATACAAGAACTCGTGGGCACTCCATGAAATTGCTGTGCAGTCGGGTTAGAACCCAAAGAGTGATTAACATATGGAATTCACTGCCACAGGAGGTGGTGGCAGCTACAAGCATGGACAGTTTCAAGAGGGAATTAGATAAACATATGGAGCAGAAGTCCATCAATGGCTATTAGCCACAGGGTATAGATAGGAACTCTCAGTCTGGGGCAGGTGCTGCCCTCTATTCTTGGTGCTGGAGGGGGCAGCAGTGGGAGGGCTTCTGGTGTCCTGGCCCCACTGCTGGACCTCCTGATGGCACCTGGGATATTTTGGCCACTGTGTGACAGAGTGTTGGACAAGATGGGCCATTGGCCTGATTCAAAATTGGCTTCTCTTATGTTCTTATGTTCTTATGATATTGGGCCCGGTTGGCCTCCTAGGCCTGCTTCACAAAACCATGTGATTTAAGTTTTGCAAAGTGACCGATGGTACGGAGAACACAACCAGAGATATTACCTGGCATGTTCTCAGCAATACAGGACTGTGGGATCCATTCAGTGATAGGATCCATTCAGCAATACTGATGGAACATTAAGGGTAGGGATAAACCAAAGGAAGTGTTTTTTCAACAGTTGCTGTAGATTTTCCGGGTTGTGTGGTCGTATTCTTGGCATTGCAGGACCTGATGTTTCACCAGTAGCTGTGACTGGCATCCTCACAGGTGTAACACAGAAAGATGGAGTACTCTCTGTGTCAAGGTGAGCAGAAAAATGGTAGGCAGGTAATTTATATCTACCCTGGAAGGTGGGTAGGGCTGAGTCATTATCTTGTAGTAGTTCTCCAGGCTATGAACCTGAGGAGGTTTGAGGAAACAATCCATAGACAAAAGAACCTCCTCAGGAAAGCTCCTCCATTAGCATGTTAATAGCCTGGAGAACTACACTAGATAATTGACTCAGAGCTACCCCACCTTCCAGGGTAGAAATAAATTACATGCCTATCAGTTTTCTGCTCACCTTGACACAGAGAGTACTCCATCTTTCTGTGTTATACCTCTGAGGATGCCAGTCACAGCGACTGGAGAAACGTCAGGTCCTACAATGCCAAGACCACGGCCACACAACCCAGAAGATCTACAGCAACTAATGAACTCCGGCCGTGAAAGCCTTCGACAACATATTGTTTCTTCAACACCTGACACATTTCCGACTAAGGGAGCTTTGACTCTTGGAAAGCCGGGAATCTTGTTGGGTCCGTAAGGTGCTATTGGAGTCGAATCTTATTCATCTGCTGCAGACCACCATGTGCCTCATTTTTGAAATTCGTTCCTGCGAGATGTGGTGATTGTCACCGGTTTGGGTAGCTTTGTAAGAAGTATAGACCACAGTTATCGAGGGTGGCCCTATCAATGGCTGTTAAGTTGTAGTAAAAATAAAGTTCCCGGTTCCCTAATTAGCAGGTTTATCACTTCCAGGTACCATCTGTACGGGAGCAAGCACTGACAAATGGCCGTCTCCATTGCAGTTTGACTGTAAGCTTCCCACGAGCATCCAGCAGACTATTGTGCTAGATGGTCCTGATCCATCAAGATAATTATTTTGCTCTTAACGGACTTGGGGAAAAAAATAACCAAGATTTTGGTTGCTGTGTTAAGTGGCCGGTGGCACGCCCGCTTGATCAAACGGAATAGTTTTGAATGTCCTCTGTGCTCTTCTCCGCTGGACACAATCTGCCCTTTCCTTCACTGCATTAGATCCGAGTCTGCGGTGTGTAAACGGTACGGTTTTTGTCCTGCTTTAGCTCAAGCGCCATTTCCCACACATCCCTCTTGGCCCTTTTACCTTTACCATTCCCCGTCGCCGTTGAAGGAACTAATTATTTTCACAGCTTGAAATGTATTAGAGGCTCTCCTTGAAAACTGTTTATTTTATGGGGGCTCTTTGATGTCATAACTCAAGCTTCGGCTCAGCCTCCTTCGCTCCCCTCCAATTAAGGGCACTAAGGAGAAACATTTTAATAGGAAAGGGCAAAATGGGATGTAGAAGCAGTAGAAGGAGGGTGGAGCAGTTAGTGTCGTAGCGTCCGTCTTCGGCACTTCCAGTTCCCTCTCCGTGGCAGCTCCGTGCTGTGAATTCTCCTGGAGTTTCGAAGGGTAATAGAAGGTAGGGCAGAGAGTAGTTACTCTTCATAGCAGGCTGTCCTCCTGTACAGGTTGAATACGCAGGTGGAAGTTAACGTTCCTTCTAATAAGATTATCTTCTAGCCTGCGCCTGTGTAAGTTTCTCAGCTGTGAAGGCACCGAAGGGGGAAGACGAGCCGTAGGAGTGAGGAAGACTTACCAGAAGGAGCAGTGTGCAACAGAACTTTGTCATTCTCGGGTCAACCTGAAACTGATTGCCGAACATGCTTTGGAGCGTATCCCCCGTTCAGGGACTCGGCATGAATATTGGTGTCGGAAAGTGCCGTCAAGTTGCAGCCGAGACTGCTTCCACATCTGGTACTTGCCTCTCATTACCAGTGCGTCAAAGAGCGTCAGATCTGAATCACTGATTCCTCAGTAGGGGGAATTCTTGTGGTGAGGGACGACGTTTGTGGCTGGGCGAGAGTGGCGGGCGTGGAAAAAAGGGAGGAGTTGTGATGCAGGCTATGCTCATGTGGCGTTTAGGCGGGATGTGAAGAATTCCCCACTTGAAACCGCGAGTTCAGGAGCGCGGCAACCGAAACTTCTGGAAAACACAGGATTCAAAAGTGGGGGGGGGGAGATGCGGCTCATCAGCCTGTGGGGAAATCACTCGCTGCGAACAACTGCAGAGGTTGACGGCGGGGCAAGCTCTTTTGTGGAAACGGTCTGACTTACGGCAACCCCATCGGGTTTGCAAGGCGAGAGATATTCAGAGGTGGTTTGCCATTGCCAGCTTCTGTGTGGCGACCAGGGCCTTCCTTGGTGGTCCCCCATCCCAGTAGTAACCCAATCATGGGGAGGGCGGACTACAAATCGAAATAAATAAATAAGTAACCACGACCGACCCTGCTTAACTTACAAGATCTGGGCCATCCAGGTCCAGGTGGCATGACTATTACTATTCAGCTGAGGGTTGTACCCCTGCAGTTGGTTCACTTGCACCCATGGATCTCGAAGCACACTGTATGGACACCCAAATCCTATCCAGGATCAGAACCAGCTCTTGTTTAATGGGAAGAGAAGCGATGCCATAGGTGCAGGACGTGTGGCAGGCTCAGATGTTGATATCCAGTCTTCTCCAGTGGATGGGCGACTGCGTTTGGCGCAAAATAACTGGTAATCTCGGTGTTCCGTACTCAGAGGAAGAGTGGGCTTCTATTTCCTTGGGACCCGTTGATACAACAGCTACGACTGTGTTAATTTCCAAACATTCCCTGATTTGTTTACAGGTCACATATTTCTCTCTGCCCCAAACAATAATTTTTCATGTACCAAGGTGCCTAATTCCAGATCCCTGCCCAGAGGCATCCTAGTCCATGCGGCTAAACCTCAAACCTCCCAAAATCAATCCCAGCTGTGTTTGTTTCGATGGACAATCTTGTGTATATATATATATATATATATGAGAATATTCAGGACCCCCGATCAGCGCCTTCGTCTAACTCTCACGCTGCACGTTCAAATAAACTTTGCCGTTTTACGAAGGGGTAATCAGTCGCAGTACGTTCCCTTTCCTTAAACCCGAGGAAATCCGAAGGAAAAACCGATACTAATATAACTTTACGGCCGTGAATTAAAACACACACACGGGACAGGAAATTAAGTTTCGTGGCTGCTGTTCTCTGGGCTGCCTGGCACACAAAAACGCCTTAGAGGGAAATTCTGCTCTGTGATCATACCACGGCTTCTGACCCTGGTCGTTTGTTCCAGGTATAGATTGGAAGTGCATCGATGTCGGCGGAATGAACCCCTGTTGTAACGAAAGCAGCATGCCATCGACGTCGTGGGGAAGTGTTTCTCTTGTAGGACATGGTTCCTTTCAGGAGGGCAGAGCGCCCACCGAATGTGCCGCCGGCTTCCAGCAGCAGAGAGCCGCAGCCACTGATGAGAAATACTGAATACAGACATGCGTGTGCCGCAGTGTTCCGTCTGAGCTGAGTTAGTGTGAGCTAGTTCACAGTTTTTTAGCCTCCCACTCACACATTTTTGTCTCAGCTCTGGAAGGACGGCTCCAAGGCAAACGAATTTATGCCGTAGCCAAATTGCTCATTCACAACTTTAATTCCAGTAGCTCACAAGGTAGATTTTTTGCTCACAAGACTCCGCAGCTTAGAGGGAGCAATGGCGTGTGGGCACTGTTTCACCAGAGGCCATTTTTTATATACATATTTTTTGCATGTGGCAAGGATTTTGTTAATGGATTTGGGTGGTCAAAGAAGCTCAGTGAGGCGAGGTACCTCGGCAACACAAATACACAACAGTTTGGTGTAGTGGTTAAGTGCGCGGACTCTAATCTGGGAGAACCGGGTTTGATTCCCCACTCCTCCCATTTGCACCTGGCTGGATGACCTTGGGCAAGCCGTAGTTCTGGTAAGAGCTGTTCTTGAAAAAGAGTAGTTTCTGCCAAGAGCTCTCTCAGCCCCACCTACCTCCACAGGCAATGTTCCCTCTAAGATGTGGAGCTTTGTTGAGCAAAAATTCTACTTTGTGAGCTAATGGCATTAAAGTTGTGAGCGAGCGATTTGGCTTCTGCATAAATTAATTTGCTCTGGAGCCATCCTTCCTGAGCTAAGACAAAAATGTGTGAGCTGGAGGCTAAAAAAAACTAACTTCGCTTAGAGGGAACACTGCTCACAGGGTGTCTGTTGTGGGGAGGGGAAGGGAAAGGAGTTTGTAAGCCGCTCTGAGACACCTTTGGGTAGTGAATGGCAGGGTATAAATCCAATCTCTTCTTCTTCTTCTAC
>JAPDNY010001932.1:0-11719 GCA_029375565.1 Gekko gecko | reverse complement strand
AATCACTGGAGGAAGCAACCAGAGTTCCAGCCCAAACCCTATTTTACATCCAAAAGCCCTCCCAAGAACATCTGCTGTTCTTCTTTGTCCATTCCCGGGAAAGCCATTTTTTATATTATTTTGATGCACGAATGTCAGACTGCTTCAGGACACATTTTTCCTATAAAAGTAGCACCCGGAGCTCAGTCTCTGTGTGTGTTTCCGTGGATCCAAACTGCACACCCAGGACGCTGGACATCCTGCTCTTCCCCCTGGATCGCTGCTGTACAGGACAGGTAGCTGTCACCCAACACCTCCTATATTTCCCGCTGATCCCTTTATTTCTTAATTGGTCTTGTATGTGTGTGTCTTCTTGTGTCCTTCTTGTACGTTAGTCCTGTTATTTTTCTCTTTAATAAAATCAATCTCTATTTTACCTTGGTCTGGTTATTTGAGAGTTCTCAAAGGGAAAGATCCCCATGAAATATAGGTGGAGATTCCTACTAGTTACCTCCCTCTCGCAAAGCCATTTTGTCGCCTTCACTAATTCCCCAACTAAAATAGGAGCCAAACGGACCTTTTGAGGTAATAGGTTGTGGTAAAGTTGGTCATTAAACAAGTAAAGTATCTATTTTTCTGTTCTCTTAAAGAGCTTTTAGAATTTGCACATGCCCATGTTGTTTCCAGGACTGGTGTTACAATGGCATTGTTGGTCATCTGCTGAGACCTGAATGCCCATTGCAAAATGCTGAACTGCTCCATCCTAACAGCTGCTACCACGGCTTACAGTGCTGGGAGAGAGCATGATTGGGCCCTCCTGTGTCCATCCTATCTGTAATAGCTGTGCTGTACAGAGATCATATCTCATTCGTGTAGAGAGGAGAGGACATGGCTCAGTGGTAGAGCATCTGCTTGGCATGCAGAAGGCCCCCGGTTCAATCCCTGGCATCTCCAGTTAAAAGGACCAGGCAGGAGGAGATGGGAAAGACCTCAACCTGAGACCCTGGAGAGCCACTGCCAGTCTGAGTAGACAATACTGCCTTTAAGGGGCCAGAGGTCTGATTCAGTGTAAGGCAGCTGGGTGTGTGTGTGTGTGTGTGTGTGTGTGTGTGTGAGCGAGAGAGAGAGAGAGAGAACAGCAAGCAGTAAAAGCCTCCACAGTCTGCCTGCTGTTGCCTGCAGGAGGGGGCAGAGGAACACATTGGCTCCAATGACTTCATTGGGAGTTGGAATTGTAAGAGAGAGTGGATGCCCATCTCAGTGTCCAGCATCCCGTCCGTATGTTCTGCTTACACCTGTCTCTAGAGGATAGATTTAGTGCTGCAGAACCTCTCAAACTATCACAGTGGTTTAAGGTCATAGCCTGAATTAATATAGAGCCTACACTGTGTTAACCCTGGTATACATTTCAGTTAATGTTTCCACGCTGCCTCCCTTCATTCTGTGAGGTAATTCTAGAGATTCTGCTAGCAGTCACTTTTGCCATTTCTTCATCTGCCTGATAGCTGTATTCCCCCCCCCCATTGTCACCCAAACATTGTATTTCATGGTTTAATAAGTGTTGCTTAATTGCAGTTTGGTAGAAAGTGTGCACTCTGCTAAAGACCTCCTGTATGGCATGAGCTGCAAGTCACTCCAGCATAGTTTTGTTGTTGTTCAGTGACACAGTCGAGTCCGACTCTTCGTGACCCCACGGACCACATCACGCCAGGCCCTCCTATCTTCTACCGTCCTCTGAAGTTTGCTCAATTTCTTTCTTTTTTTAATTTTTAAAATTTTGCTTTTCTAAACTACAGTCCTACAGGGTCAGGAGAGGGGATACAAACTAAAATAAAGAGTAGCAAGGATCATAATACAAATGATTAAAATTTTGATGTTTCCCTCTTGCCCACGTAATAAAAACTGAGTGTTATATAAAAGTATAAAACAAACAATCCCAGCCCCTTTCCAAGGTAGTGTGTAAATCTTAGCTTTAAGTGTATAATAGGCTGTCAAAATTAGTCTATTTTGCTTTTTTCTTTCCTCTAAGCTTCTTTTTATCAAAATCCAATTTAACTTTTAGAGGTTTAGGAGCCACAGCCATCTCTGTTCATGATGATCCTGTTTATATTCTGGTATGTTGTTGTCTTTTTGTTCTAAGGCTGAAATAAGGTAAGGATATATCATAATCTGTCCCTGCTATCAGTTGTGAAAAGAATCTACTTCTTTTTGATGTTCTAAATGAAGCTATTCGCAGAGGTGCAAGCCTGCAGAGAGACAGAATATTCTGTAAATGTGACAGGCACTGGAGATTTCAGTGACTAAGGCAGAGATCATGAAAGCTGTCTGCTGTTGTATTTGCATAATAGGTGGAAACACAGAGGTGAGATCTTTAATGAACAGTGGCACAAGGAAGGCAGCCAGTCTTGGAGTCACGTCTTGGAGTCACGTAGGCAATTAAGCAGACATGCTTTGTTCTGTCAACTATGCACTAAGGGTACTATGGCCTCCTGCCTGCATTTAAATTATGCCCTTGCATGTTAATCCCCTCATGTTTGCCTTCACCTACTACGGGATGTGTCGTAGAGCTGCCAAATTTAGAATTTAAGAGGTTTCCTGTATCATTAAGAGAGGCATAGAATGTTTTTATCATAGAATGTATATGAAAACATTTTTGTCCTGGTGATCGAGGCAACTTTATTATGTGCCCCATCCCATCAAAGAACTGTAATGCTTGAAGCAGCTGCGATTGATGGAACATCTCCTGGTGTGTATCTTTTAAGATTGGAGCAGACAACTCTAATCTGAAGGCAAAGGAAGAATTCACTGCCAAGAATGAGAAAGGGCCATCAGCTGCATACAGACCAGGGTTTCAGCTGCTTTGCCATAGTGTAGCCACTGTACCAGCTTGACGACAGTCGCTGCAAATGCCTGGCAGTTATGGCCTCATCCATACAGAGATGCAAAATGGCACCCCTGCTATGTATGATAGCAGCAGTGAGCAGGATGGCATCTTGCCCAGGGCCTTCTAAAACTAGAACAAAATCCAAGACTTGGATCTGGAACACAAAGTCCAGAACATCAGCGAGAAATTTTATGGTAAGTAGGCATGAGTATACTGAGGGTTGGCAGGTTCCCATCATCCTAAACTTTGGTACTAATTGGGCAGGACCTGTCATGGGGTGGGTCCTTGTTATAGTGAATAGTAGTATTTCTGTATACCACTAGCTATATACTACGTGGTACCTGTGCATAGTCACAATCCTGTGGCTTTAAAAGGATGGGCTGTTTACTTTCATGTTGTGGTTTGATAACATGGAAGTAAATTGTGTACTAAGTGGAAAATGTGGTTGAGCTTTTAGTGCCAGTTATTGACTTTCATCTTGAATTTACATGTGGAATAGTTACCACAAGCAGGCATGCACAGCTGTTTTAGAAGAAGACATGTATTTCTACTATGGCACACCATCAGCTGTCCAAGGGAAAGTGATTTCCTTATGATCATACTAGGAGTCCTTTGTTCATTTAATTAGTGTACCATATTTGATTCTGAAGAAATGATGCAGAGGTTCAAAGCCGTCTTGGGAAGGTTGGGGTGGGTGGAGAAGATAGCAATTAATCAGTGCCTTAATTGATAAAAGGGAGGATTCTTAAGTTATATCAGCTTGGAAACCATTTCTTCCAACCTAGAAATTATTCCCTAATATCATGTAGGTACATGTGTGTGACGACTGTATAGAGAGGGGAAAGCACATTGCACACATGCAGAAAATTTGTAGTCTCAGCATTCAGAGAATTGTTTATTCTTGGTCCAGATTTGTTTCCTTCTAAAGGCTTTATTTTTCTGTAGTGAGAGGTCGTGGAACTTAAGACTGCCTGAACATTATGTCTCCAAAGCCCTCTGCCCTTCTGAAGTAAAGTCCTTATTTTTCTGAAATGAAACTTTCTAAACTTTCAATATGTTGTTCATATTGAAGTTCATTAGTTCATTAGTTGTTGTAGCTGGAGTTTATTAGCTGTTGTAGCTTTTCCAGGCTGTATGGCCGTGGTCTTGGCATTGTACGACCTGACATTTCGCCAGCAGCTGTGACTGGCATCCTCAGAGAAAGCTTGAGTACTCTCTGTGTCAAAGCAAGAAGAAAAATGGTAGGCAGGTAATTTATATCTACTCAGGAAGGTGGGGTAGGGCTGAGTCATTATCTTGTAGGAGTTTTCCAGGCTGTTTTTCAGGACAGGAAATAGGGCATGGTTTCCTGTCCTGAAAAACACAAAACGTTCTACATTTTACAACAGCACTACAGATGAGATTAGAATTTCAACAGCCAATCCATATGCAAAAGAACCTCCTCAGGAAAGCTCCTCTATTAGCATGTCACAGTCTGGGGAACTTCACACTGAAAAAGCTGTAGACATAATTTAAAAAGAAAGAAAGATGGGAATTCAAAGGGTATGAAATATTTTGAGGGGTGTGCCTCCATATGCCCCTTGTGACTGTGGGTCTGTAGAACAATGATGATAGTAGAGTGAAGGCTTTGAGAGTAATTCTGCCCTTACTCCTGCACTTAAGCAATAAGCTTGTGAGAGCTTGTTGCAACCGCAAGCCTGGTTTCCCATATGTGTATAGGTATCCTGTGGACTGGGTACTGAGCTCTAGCCAGAGAACCTGGGTAAGGAACTTGATGCTGATGGCCCTTCATGGTTCAGGTCTTGGTCCTTCCTGTTTAATAGGGTGGCCTTGACTGGTCTAGACAGCGTGAAGACAAAATAAAGGAGCTCTGTGAGTATGGATCCAGGAGTTGACATGACGGGAACCTTCTGAACACACTACTTATATCGTATTTCTCCTACTCACCTTTTTTGTATGGAGGGAAGGGAGATTGGTTAGGTTTACCAGTATGTAACCTTGCATTAACTATGTGCATCAAGGATAAGCATGGAACATCTTGTTTCTTCTTTTACAATATCAACATGACCCTGAAATCTGTGCTTTAGGACTGTATGTTCTCTGATTTAAATTTTTTTCCATGTCACAAAAACCTGAATTCTGTGATTCGTATAAATCATACAAATTAAGGAAGTTTGTATATATGGCATAATTCCTCTGCTAGTTATAGGGAAAGGAAGGACAGATGTGCCAGATCCTGACTGCTGGAAAGTCTGTTGCACTTGCCTGAGGAAACTTCACCTGACTATACTAATGGGCTTTCAAACTTCTGTGTATACATACATTGGATAAAAAATTCCTAAGAAACTGAATTCTGTGTCCAGTACAGATTGGGTCCTTTTTTCCTGTGTTGGTTTGGAAGGCACATACTGCTGACCATCCCTACTATAGCATGAATAGGTATTAAGTTCAGGAACTGTCTTCACCTTGTATCTGGTAACTGTATGCTACTGTTCAATGTTAGATTTACCAAGCTGAATGCACCAGACCAATACTGTAGCTTGCCAGGTGAGGTATTTAATACATGTGACCCTCTCTCTCTCTCTCTCTCTCTCTCTCTCTCTCTCTCTCTCCTTTTTTGCAGCAGAGGAGGTTCAGCTTTTCCTAGTGGCCTGCATTCAGGCAGGAGGATCACTAACTATGCTGGCCTGTTTTAGTTTTTGGTAGCGTTAATTGGATATACTAAAAGGCAGCATGACAACTGCATTTTACAGCATAATGTAAGGTGGTCATCTCTGTGGGAATCCTGGTAATAGACAGGTATGGCAGTGTTTTTGTGTTTTTACTTGTTCCATTGACTTCAAAATATTTGAGTAATCTGAGGGCCTTATTATTTTACCAAGCATGGTGTGGCTATTTATTAAGGACTTCATGTGTCTTTCAGCAATGGAACAATGATAGCTGACAGTAAGTGGTGTAAGGAGCCAATCAGCAAACATTTTTATGGTGGTGAGATTTATACGTTGGATGTTTCAGTTTACATTTTACAATTTTTTTATGATTGGTGTCAATTGGGATGAGAGAACTTGTGTTCTCTAGCTCTTTAAGAACAGGAAGCATTTATAAATTACAGGGCCTCTTCTCCCTGAGACCCTAATGTGCAAACAAGTCTGCAGTATTCTAACCCTGGAGAAAATGATGTTAAATGCCAGGCAAACTTTCCTAAAGAAACCTGGAGATTCAAGATTCAATAATAAGGACCCTTGAAGAAGCCACATCCCTCAGCAACTAAAGCGGACCATCTCCCTCCCTTTCACCCTTGGGAGGGGCAGAGATTTGCCCACAGGGAGCGTTCTGGAGTGAAATGGTACCAAAACTGTAGAAACTGGTAAGGGCCTAAAAGGGAGTTTTCAGAAATCAAAGAACAAATTTAAATTGTGAAGAAACTGAAGCCAATTTCAATGCAAGGTGCAAATAACCCTTATATGGAACTCACAAGAACGAAAGCACCAGAGCGTCAGTGAGAGAAGTTTACAATATGGTACAAAACCCATTCGTGGCATCCAATGAAGTGGATGGGCTATAGAAGAAGGACAGACAAAAGGAAATACTGCTTTACTGAATGAGTGAGTGAAATGTGAAATTCACTGCCAATAACTGGTTAAAGTGTGAAATTCACTGCCAGAGGATATAGTGATGACCACAGACACAGAGGCTTTAAAAGGGGATTCAACAGATTGATGGAGGACAGGTCTGTCAGTGGCTACTAGCCATGGTGACTGGGGGAAACCTCTATATCAGGGGCAATAAACCTCTGCATCCCCAATCTAGGAGGCAACATCAGGGGAGGGCCTTGGTTTCTCTGCCATGTTGTTGGCCCTCCAGATTAAGTGGTTGGCTACTGCATGAGACAGTATGCTGGAGTAGATGGACCACTGGTCTGATCAAGTGGGGCCACTCTTATGTTCTTGAATCTGTAGACAGCAACTTCAAGAGAAATATAACCTTCTGTCAGGAGTCCTAACTTAGTCAGCAAAACACCAGGCCTTGTGATGCAAACAAGGATAGTATTTATTATAAAGCTGCAAGAGAAAGGTTCACTGATGCAGGTACATTGTTCAGAATGACTTGGTTACAGAAAGCAAGCAGTTATACAGGGCAAGGGGGTGAATGGGGACCCCCCCTTCTCCTAGTCACAGAATACCATGCGATTGGGAATCGAAAGTTACTACGCTAATGAAGTTCCCAACGCCCCCATTATTCACAGCAAAGCTGCAGCTTTGAAAGCGATAGGAAAGCTCGCAGCTTGATTCCTCAAGGTCAGAATGTCCCGTCTGCAGGAGATAGGGGTAACCAGAGCTACATTCCTTTCTCACACCCTAAGCGTAAATCAACAACTCCCCAGATTCCAACCTCCCGCCTGTCACGCCACTAAGGCGCCCAGAGCCAACCTCCCCTCCCCTCCATCCATCATGGCAGGGCTACCTGACATGGCAGGGAGGGGTTGCAACGCACCGGGGGGGTTGCCGGGCCGAGGCTTACTCATCAAGCACGTTTGACACCCAGACGTGAAGAGGGAAATGTCTTTTCTTAGCCCCGGCCACCAAAACTGTCTCTGTAGGAGCTGGAGAGATTTCACAAACCCTGTGTGTCCAGCCAGTTTCGACCCGTGCGCCCACCCCATCACCTCCCCCTGAGGGACCGTGGGACAAAGAGTTTATTGTTTTTAGTCCAGCAGCCATGCGCATCACGGAATATTCCTTCTTCCCCCTCCACCTCCTCCCTATCCGCATCCGTCATAGCTGTAGAGAATTTCACCGCCCAGTCCTTGGGAGGAGGGTCTGGCGACGGGGGGAGAGTTTGGCCTGCCTCCGAGTGGTAACTGCCCCTCCCAGTTGGGAGGGAGTGAAAATCGAGTCATGAATCTCCTCCCTCTTACTGTCGTGTTGCGGGAGGCGGGACAGTGCATCAGCAAGCGAGTTCGACGTCCCCGGGAAGTGATGCAGTGTAAAGTTAAACTTGGAGAAGAAATCAGCCCAGCGGAGCTGTTTGGCGTTCAAGGAACGGGGGGAGCGGAGCAGCTCGAGGTTTTTGTGATCAGTCCAGACCTCGAACGGGACTCGCGCCCCTCAAGCCAATGGCGCCAAGTAGCCAGTGCCAAACGGATCGATCCCGCTTCTTTCTCCCACACCGACCAATTCCATTCAGTATCATTAAATTTTTTTGAAACATAGGCAAGGGGGTGCAGTTTCCCATCCTCCCCCTCTTGGAGGATCGCCCCCCCCATGGCAACGTCAGAGGCGTCAACTTGAACAATGAATTTCTTAAGTTCATTAGGGTGGGCTAAGACCGGTTCAGACGTAAAAAGGGTTTTCAATTTGTCAAAAGCCCGTTGGCACTCTGGTGACCATTCTAATTTAGCTCCAGGCCGAGTGCATTCGGGTGGCTTCCCTTTGGTTTTCAATAAGTCAGTCAAGGGGAGAGCCACCTGGGCAAAGTTTGATAGGAACGATCTGTAAAAGTTCGCGAATCCGAGGAAACCCTGGAGTTGCCTCCGCGTTTTGGGGGCCTCCCACCCTACTACATCCTTAATCTTGTCAGGGTCCATCTCAATTCCTTTTTGAGATATGCGGTAGCCCAGAAAAGGGATCTCCGTTTTGTGAAATTCACACTTGGACAGTTTGGCAAACAGTTTATGCTTGTGCAACGTTTGTAGTACTTCCCGCACCAGTTTCACATGAGATTTCAGGTCGGGGGAATATAAAAGAATGTCATCAAGGTAAACAAGGACCCCTTGAACAAATATTTGTGCAACACCTCATTAATCAAGTTCATGAAGACCCCCGGAGCCCCTTGGAGCCCGAATGGCATGACCAGATATTCAAACTGGCCCAGAGGGGTGTTGAACGCCGTCTTAAATTCATCCCCCTCCCGAATTCGGACTCTGAAATAGGCATCTCGGAGGTCTAACTTCGAGAAGATTTTCCCCCAGCCACCGCCGCCAACAAGTCTTTTATGAGGGGCATGGGGTAAGCGTTTGTGTTGGACACTGCATTCAACCCACGATAGTCGGTGCATAGCCGCAACCCCCGTCCTTTTTTTTCCGGAACAGCACCGGAGCCGCAAACGGGGAGGATGCTGGCCGTATAAAGCCCCTACTGAGGTTTTTGTCAATGAACTTTCGCAGTTCCACTTTTTCCGAGGGGCTCATAGAATACAGTTTTCCCTTCGGCAACTTTTGGTTGGGCAAAATTTCGATTGCACAGTCTGAGTTTCTGTGGGGGGGTAATTCATCGGCCTCCTCCTCCCCCAAACACAGGGGCCAGGTCGTGGTACTCGGGGGGGATGCCTTCCAGTTCCGCGTCTGCCACCCCCGCCGTCACTAGAAGTTGCCCCCCGTCATGGGTCCCCACTCTTTCCTCCATAAGTGGGACCGGCATTTTCCGGAGATGAAGTTCACCTTCCCCTCCCCCCATAGTACGTGCGGATCGTGGTCAAAGATCCACGGGCTCCCTAGAACCAGAGGGAATCGGGCTGCAGGGTTAACCACGAAAGATCTTTCTTCCCAGTGTTGCCCGAGCCCCACCCTCAAGGGTACAGTCTCGTATTTACAGGGTTCTTTCATAGTGGACCCGTCCATTTGAGTAAAAATTAAAGGTTCATTTAGTCTAACAACTTTTGCCCCTAGTCCCATAATTAGTGTGGGGTTGATGAGGTCTCTCCCACACCCAGAGTCAATGAGAGCTCGTACTCTCACATGGGTCAATAGACCCGGGTCCATTACAGTCACTGTGAGAAAGAAAAGAGAGGGGGTTTGCTCACCGGGTTCTGCGCCTGGGAGTGTGGGACCTGCTGTTCAGCGCTGTTTACAGCAGGTCCGGCTCGTTTCCCTGCGGCACGGTCTCGCCATCGGATGAGTCGGATGCCTCGCTGAGCGGTTTAGCTTGCAAGGCTTTCGCCCCCTTCGGTTTCGCCACCTGTTTGGGTGTAGATGTGTCAAATTTCTTCTTGACTCCTTTTGACGCCCCGGCCGGTGCAGAAGACGTCGGGCAGTTCGCGGCGAAATGGCCTCCTTCTCCGCATTTGAGGCAAAGACCTTGCTTCATTCGGAGTTCCCTGGTACCGTCTCTCGGCTTCGGATTCGGGGCAAGGGATTTCCCCTTCGCTGCAGGCGCGGGACCCCTGTTAGCCATCGCTGCGGCGTCATCCAGTTTGATGGTCTTCAGCCGGTTCTCCATCGTGATGGCGGCTTGAATCCATCCCGTGAGGGTGTTCGGGTCTTGGTTCCTGGTGACTTCTCGGCGGATCTCCGCATTGAGCCCCCACTTGTAGAAGTCTACTAGGTTCCCTTCCCCTCGGAGTTTAGCGGCACATCTGCGGAACTCCGAGGTGTAGTCTCTCACCGACCTCGCGCCTTGTTTGAGGCTTCGGATCATCGCCTTGGCTGCCTTAGTAGAGTGCACATCTTCGAATTGCTCTTTCATGGCCCACATGAAAGAATCGATCTCCCTCAGCTCACGCCCATCATCCTGGTGGAGCCCCACGTACCAGTCTGCGGCCGCTCCCTTCAAGTGGGCTGCTATGACATCGACCATGCGCTCTTCCCGTTGAAAAAGGTGGCCCCAGGTTTCGATAAACCTCTCGGCTCTCACCAGGAAGAACGGGAATTTTTCGGGTCTCCATCGAAATCAGCATCCAGGAGTTCTGCCGGCTTAGATGGCAAGAACCCCCAAGGGCGAGGGGGTGGTTGCCCAGGTCCTGGCCCCGCTGGTTGGTCTGGCGGACCGGCTGGTACGTTCCCTTGGTCTTGGTCCGGCGCCGGGTGCTGGTCGGGAGGAACGTGATCTGGTGGTTCCTCACGTCTCTGCCGCTCACGCTCTTCCCGTATCCCTTCCGCGATCATCTGTGGGATGCGTGCGAGGGATTCGTCCAGGAAGCGCATCAGGCGGTCTTGGCTCGGCTCCCCACTCCACCTCCTTCTCACCACGGCATCCTCGCGGCTCTCGGTGTCTCGACCGGTGTCCTCCGGGGCTTCTGCTGTGATGAGCTTTCGGACCGACCTCTTGGGGTGACTGGCTCCCATGGAGGCTCTCAGGGTCCCAAACCACGCTTCGTGGGTCTCAGCCAAGGGTTTCGCCCAGTCTCGTCTGCGCCCAACTCGGTGGGTCACCCCTCCGTAGGCTGCCCCATATGGGTCTCCGTAAGGCCCTCCAAAGTCGTACTCCCCACCCCATTGTCTCGGCACGTGTGTGTCAGGGGTCTCCTTGGGCACGTCTTTCCCTGGAGGCCTTTTCTCCTTTTCTTCTTCAATCGGGAGAGTGTCTTCTTCACCGTCACTCATTGTGGAGTTGCGGGTTTACGACCAGTCCCGAAAGTTAATGAGGATTCTGAACAAACTGTCAGGAGTCCTAACTTAGTCAGCAAAACACCAGGCCTTGTGATGCAAACAAGGATAGTATTTATTATAAAGCTGCAAGAGAAAGGTTCACTGATGCAGGTACATTGTTCAGAATGACTTGGTTACAGAAAGCAAGCAGTTATACAGGGCAAGGGGTGAATGGGGACCCCCCTTCTCCTAGTCACAGAATACCATGCGATTGGGAATCGAAAGTTACTACGCTAATGAAGTTCCCAACGCCCCCATTATTCACAGCAAAGCTGCAGCTTTGAAAGCGATAGGAAAGCTCGCAGCTTGATTCCTCAAGGTCAGAATGTCCCGTCTGCAGGAGATAGGGGTAACCAGAGCTACATTCCTTTCTCACACCCTAAGCGTAAATCAACAACTCCCCAGATTCCAACCCCCCGCCTGTCACGCCACTAAGGCGCCCAGAGCCAACCTCCCCTCCCCTCCATCCATCATGGCAGGGCTACCTGACA
>JAPDNY010001931.1:0-11722 GCA_029375565.1 Gekko gecko | reverse complement strand
GGAGCCTGGGGAGGACAGGGTGTCAGGTAGTCCTGCCATGATGGATGGAGGGGAGGGGAGGATGGCTATGGGCGCCATAGTGGCGTGACGGGCGGGAGGTTGGAATCCGAGGGGTGTTGATTTATGCCTAGGGTGTGAGAATGGAATGTGACTCTGGCAACCCCTATCTCTCGCAGACTGGACATTCTGACCTTGAGGAGTCAAGCTGCGAGCTTTCCTATCGCTTTCAAAGCTGCAGCTTTGCTGAGGATAATGGGGGCGTTTGGGAACTTCATTAGCGTAGTAACTTTCGATTCCCATTCGCATGTTATTCCCTGATTGGTAGAAGGGGGGTCCCCATTCACCCCTTTCCCTGTATAACCGCCTGCTTTGTGTAACCAAGTTATTCTGAACAATGTACCTGCTTCAGTAACCTTTCTATTGCAGCATTATAATAAACGCTATTCTTGTCTGAACCGCAAGGCATGGTGTTTGGCTGACTAGGTTAGGGCTTCTGACAGTTTGTTCAGAATCATCATCAACTTTCGGGACTGGTCAGAAACCCGCGACTGGGGAGCTTCCGGTCGGAGAAAATGGCGAATTGACACACTTTGCGAGTTGTGCAGAGTGTACTGCGGCATCTGACGACAGTCTGGGCTCTACTTGGCCCAGCGCAGCACTCTCCAGGCGGGGAGTGGCAAGCAAGCAGCGAAGCCTGAGGGGGGGTTGAGATCGGTGTGGATAAGCTTCGGAGGAAGCTTGTTTACACTTTGATCTCCCTCCGTGAAGAGGGCAGTTGCAAATCAACTCTACAGATGCCAGCCGGGCTGAGAATTCAGCATAAATTCGCCATCTACCGATCTCTTCATCATCTGATTAACATCGTTTACAGAAGAAGCACCGCGAAACCCCGAGACTACAAGCAAGGTAACAAACAAACGATTAAGCGCTTACCGTTTTAAAGGAGACTGTGATATTGAAAAGTACGGATAAGCGTTGAAGTCTTTAAGGAACTATTTCGCTTGAATTAAAAGTAAAAAGAAAGCTTTCCGTTAGAGAAAAAGGCTGAAAAGAGATTTTGTTTTGCATTCCTGTGGTCAGCCAAGTCTAAACGCTACGTAGTAGAAACGAAACTAACTGTGACTCTGTGATACAGGAAGTGGGCTAGAGTGGAGGTTTTTAGAGGCTGCTGTGTTTGAAGCGGATGGACATTTTATTGTGTGACACCACCTTTACCGGAAGTTGGATTACAGAGACGGACAAGTGAACAGGAAGTTCGAAAGGAGCCTACTCTAGCCGGAAAACCATAGAGAAATTGCGCCCGACATTTTGGGGAGGACTAAAATTTAAAATGCTATTTTCAAGCCGAAAAAGTGTTTGAACAAGTTTTAAAGGTGGCGATTTGGCTTGAAGACTGTTAATATAAAGTTTGACTAACATTGAAGTGACCTCCAAGACGGATTTGAGAACAAGACCTAGAGCTGCTTCATCACCCAGCCCAAGAATGACTGCAAAGGAAAAAAAGAGTGGCAAGCAGCTATGGAAGCGATGGAAAAACGGATGACTGAGAATCTTGGAAAACAAATAGAATCACAGTTGCAACAACAACTGGAGCAAATAGAGCAAGTGCAAATTCAAGTACAGAAAAAAATATGGAAGAATTGAAAGAACTGGTACTTACAGAAGTGTCAGGGATTAAAAAAGATACAGAAGAACTTAAAAAGGAAGTCAAAAATCTGGTGACAAAATCTGAAGATATGGAACAAAAGGTTAAAAAAACCTTGTCAGAAAATGTAAGGCTGGAGACCATGATGGATTACAGGGCTACTCAGAATCACTTGAGATTGAGAGGGATAGAAGAGGAGGAAGATCAAGATCTACGGGCTCTAGTAATTAAGACATTGACAACTTATATAGGGGAAGATGAAGGAGATTTGGATGCAGACTTTGACTTGATCTACAGAGTAAATTCAGCTTATGCCAAAAGAAAGCAATTACCCAGAGATGTAATTGTTCAATTTGTGACAACAAAGATGAAGGAAGACGTTTTCAAGAAACAATTTACACAACCGTTGGAAATTAATGGAAAGAAAATAATAATTTTGAGAGAAATTCCGAGATCGATTTTACAAGATAGAAAGAAATTCAAGAAATTGACAGACAGGCTAAAGGAAATGAATATCAGGTTCAGATGGGAGATTCCATATGGACTTACATTTATGTACAACTCGGTGAGATCAACTCTTAAATCTGAAGGAGACTTATATAGATTTAAAGCGAACAATCTGGACGATTTTAAAGATATTTAACTTAATACCATTATGGATTACAAATTTTTATCTTGGAACGTAAATGGACTAAATTCACCAGGTAAAAGAAGACTGGTGAATCATTGGCTGGAAAAACAAAAATGTAATATAATTTGTTTACAAGAAACACACATAAGAAAACAAGACGACAAATATCTGATTAATAACAAATTGGGAGAAGAATTTCATTCTTCAGCAGTTAACAAGAAAAAAGGAACAGTGATTTATATTTCAAAAGATTTGGATCCTAAACAAATTTTTTCCGACAAAGAAGGAAGGTATGTTGGCGTGGAAATCTGTATGGATAGAAAAAAGACATTGCTTGTTAATATATATGCACCCAATGGTGCAAAAGAGACCTTTTTTAATGATTTGACTAAAGAGTTGGAATGTCTAAATTATGACCAAATTGTTCTTGCGGGAGACTTTAATGGTACTGTGAACAACACATTGGATAGAAAGTCCAAAGCAAGTGGAGAGACAGTTGGAAAGTTACCAAAAAATTTCTTTCAATTGATGAAGCAAGAGAAATTAGAGGATGTTTGGAGGAAGTGGAATCCTAAGACTAAGGATTACACGTTTTATTCGAATAGACATAATTCCTTTTCTCGAATTGACATGATTTGGATGTCAGAGGAGATGGCGCAAAAAACTTATAAAATACAAATTTTACCAAAAACTAATTCTGATCATAATCCCCTACTTTGGATATCTAAAGCAAAACCTAAACAGTTATTTTGGAGAATTAATGAAGATTTATTGGATCAAAAACAAATTAATGAAATCTTAAAAAAGGAAACGAAAAGTTTTTTTGAACTGAATTTGAATAAAGGCACGGATATACAAGTTGTATGGGATACATACAAAGCAGTAATGAGAGGTATGCTTATCTCTCTGAACTCCAAAGATAAAAAGCAAAAGATCCAGCAACAGAAAGACCTTCATGAAAAAATTCGACAAAAAGAAAAGGAATTAAAAAAAAGACCAGGGAAGAAGAAAATTATTAAAGAGATCCACTTCTTGCAAGATCAGCTGAATGTTCTCTTAAATAGAGAATTATATTGGAATTTAAAGAAATTACAGCAAAAAGCATTTGAGGGTGCAAATAAACCAGGAAAGTTTTTGGCATGGCAATTGAAAAATAGAAAAGATAGGAACTTTATATCTAAGATTGTTGAAGATGGAAAGGAGGTGATGAGCCTGAATGGTATAAAGAGAATTTTCTTTAAATACTACGCCAAACTATTTCAAAAGAAAGGAATTGACCAACAGAGAATTAAGAAATATTTGGAGACGATTGAAGTTCCAGAGCTGGGAAAACAAATTAAAGAACTATTAAATGGCTTAGTAACGAAAGAAGAAGTGACAATGGCGATAGAAGACGCAAAGTTGGGCAAAGCTCCAGGACCAGATGGCTTTACAGCAAAATTTTATAAGAAATTTAAAGAGGAGCTAACCCCTATTTTAGTACTTCTGTCAAACGAGATAAGACAGACCAAGCGGATCCCAGATTCATGGAAGGAAGCAAACATTTCATTGATTCCTAAAGAAGGTCTGGATTTGACTCAAGTAAAGAATTATAGACCAATATCGCTATTAAATAATGACTATAAATTATTTGCAAAAATAATTTCAGAGAGATTGAAAAAATATCTGAAAGATACAATAGCGGAAGAACAAGCGGGATTTTTACCAAATAGACAAATTAGAGACAATTTAAGAGTGGTGATAGATGCAATTGAATACTATGACAAGCATCCTGAAAAAGAAGTTGGATTCCTCTTCTTAGATGCCGAAAAAGCTTTTGATAACTTAAATTGGGAGTTTATGCTACAAGTTATTGAAAAAATGAATATTGGACAGTTTTTTTTAAACATGATTGTGGCAATATATTCAGAACAAAAAGCGGCTTTGAATATAAATAAAGAAAAGACGGACTTCTTCCGAGTCCAAAAGGGAACACGTCAAGGCTGCCCGTTATCCCCGTTGTTATTCATTTGGATATTGGAAATATTATTGACAGCGATAAGAAAAGATAACAGTATTGAAGGACTTACAGTCAAAGGTTTCGCCTATAAATATAGGGCATTTGCAGATGATGTAATGTTTATGATTCAAGACCCAATTGAGAAAATACCACAATTGATGGAAAAAATTGAAGAATTTGGTTCAGTTGCGGGATTTTATGTAAATAAAAATAAAACTAAAGTGATGTGTAAAAATATGACGAAGCAAAGACAAACAGAACTTCAAGAGAAAATACAATGTGAAGTAGTTACAAAGACTAAATATCTTGGAATTGATTTAACCATGAAAAATATTGACTTGTTTAAAAACAATTATGAAAAGGTGTGGCATAAGATTCAACAAGATATGAAGAAATGGGACACTTTGAATTTATCATTGATGGGAAGAATCGCGACTGTAAAAATGAATATCTTGCCGCGTTTGATGTTTTTGTTTCAGACTATTCCAATATTAAAACAAAGGAAAATACTGGATTCGTGGCAGAAAGAATTATCCAAATTTGTATGGGCAGGAAGAAAGCCAAGGATTAAAATGAAAATTTTATGTGATGCAAGAGAGAGAGGAGGCTTACAGCTACCAAATTTAAGACTGTATTATGATGCCGTCTGTTTAACATGGTTGCAACAGTGGATTAATTTGGAGAACAAGAAGTTATTGGCTCTTGAAGGACATGATAATAAATTCGGATGGCATGCATATTTATGGTATGGAAAAGTAAAAGTGGATAAATTTTTTAAACACCACTTTGTAAGACAATCACTGTTCGAGACATGGACGAGATATAGAAAATTCTTCTCAGAAGAAAGACCACTTTGGATTGTACCAGCGGAAGTGATTAATCCATATTCAAGAAACCAAGGACTAGACTGGCTACCTTATAAAAATCTTTTAAAATCTGAAGGGAAAAATTTTGTGTTAAAAGATAGATTTGATGTTGAATTTGAATATGACTGGTTGAAATATAGACAGATTTATGATCTATTTAAGACCGATAAAAGAGAACATGGTTTTAGAGAAAAGAATATTGAAATTGAAACTGTATGGCTTGAGAAAGATAAAAAAATGATCTCTAAACTGTACAAGGTGTTATTGAAATGGTATACTGAGGATGAAGTTGTAAAGGAGCAAATGATAAAATGGGCTGTAAATGTTAATAATGAGATATTAATGACATCTTGGGAATATTTGTGGAAAAAATCAATGAAAATTTCAACGTGTGTAAATGTTAAAGAGAATTGCTATAAAATGATGTACAGATGGTATATGACGCCTAAAAAAATTGCTATTATAAATGAAAGTATGTCCAACAAATGTTGGAAATGTAAAAAACATGAGGGGTCTTTTTACCATATGTGGTGGACATGTGATAAAGCAGTAAAGTATTGGACAGAGATCCACAATGAGATACAAAAAATTTTGAACTGTACTTTTAAGAAAGACCCACAGATGTTATTGTTAGGTCTTAAAATGGAAGAAATAAATGTAGCCAAGAGAACACTATTATGGTACTTGACTACAGCAGCAAGACTGACTTTTGCTCAATGTTGGAAACAAGATAAAGTACCTGAAACATGGGAATGGATTAAAAAGACGTTGTTTTTAGCAGAAATGGACAAATTAACAAGAAAATTAAACAACGAAGAAGATGAGACTTTTTTTGAAGACTGGAAAGACTTTCAAAAATACTTGTTGAAAAACTGGGACATTAAACGTGGTTTGATCTGTTTTGATAGTTATTAAGTGGAAAATGAAATAGAATTAGATTTCTGAATTGTTACCGTTTGCTAGAGAAAATAAGTTTAGAAATAATTGTAATAGAATAAGAGAGATATTAATGGGGTCGGAGCGGTGCGGGAAGTCTTGTTTGGGGGGGGAGAAGGGGAAATTAGAAAAATGGGTATGTAGGTTGGTTGAAAATGTTTGAACATGTGATATATCCAATAATAAATTGTATTTACAAAAAAAAAAAAAAAAGAAACCCGCGACTCCAAAATGAGCAGCGGTGATGAAGACACTCTCCCGATTGAAGAAGAAAAGAAAAAGGAGAAGAAACCTCCTGGGAAGGAGGTACCCAGAGAGACCCCTGACACGTATATGCCGGGACAATGGGGTCCGGAGTACGACTTTGGAGGGCCCTACGGGGATCCATACGGGGCGGCCTACGGAGGGGTGACCACCCGAGTCGGACGTAGACGAGACTGGGTGAAACCCCTGGCCGAAACCCACGAGACGTGGTTTGGAACCCCGCGGGCATCGGTGGGGGAAGCCACCCCGAAAGATCGGTCCGGCGGCTGATCACGGCGGGAGCCCTGGAAGATACCGGCCGAGATTCCGAAAGCCTGGAAGGTGCCGTGGTGAGACGGAGGTGGAGTGGGGAACCGAGCCAAGACCGCCTGATGCGCTTCCTGGATGAATCCCTCGCCCGCATCCCACAGATGATCGCGGAGGGCATCCGGGAGGAACGTGAGCGACAAAGGCGAGAGGAACCACCAGACCAAGCTCCCCAGGACCAACGCCCGGTGCCGGATCAAGACCAGCAAAACGTGCCGGCCGGCCCGCCGGATCAACCAGCGGGACCAGGGCCGCAGGGGCCGCCGGGCCAGCCACCCCTCGTCCATGGGGGTTCTTGCCACCGAAGCCGGCGGAACTACTGGATGCAGATTTTGATGGAGACCCCGAAAAGTTTCCGTTCTTCCTTGTGAGAGCCGAGAGATTTATCGAAACTTGGGGCCACCTATTCCAGCGTGAAGACCGCATGGTCGATGTCATAGCAGCCCACCTGAAGGGAGCAGCCGCTGACTGGTACGTGGGACTTCACCAGGCTGATGGGCGTGAGCTGAGAGAAATCGACTCTTTTATGTGGGCCATGAAAGAGCAATTCGAGGACGTGAACTCCAATAAAGCGGCAAAGGCAACGATCCAGGCCCTCAAACAAGGCGCGAGATCGGTGAGGGATTACACGGCGGAGTTCCGTAGGTGTGCGGCCAAAATCCGAGGGGTGCAAGATGGGACCCTCGTGGAGTACTACAAGTTGGGACTCAACGCGGAGATCCGCCGAGAAGTCACCAAGACCCAAGACCCGGACACCCTCTCTGGATGGATACAAGCCGCCATTACGATGGAGAACCGACTGAAAACCATCAAACTAGATGATGCCGCAGCGATAGTCAACAGGGGCCCTGCGCCGGCAGCGAGGGGAAAACCCCTACCCCGAATCCAAAACCGAAGGATGGCACAAGGGAACTCCGAATGAAGCAAGGTCTTTGCCTCAAATGCGGAGAAGGGGGCCACTTCGCTGCAAACTGCCCGAGCTCCCCTGCATCGTCAGGAGCGTCAAAGGGAGCCAAGAAAAGTTTGACACGTCCACGCCAAAACCGGTGGCAAAGCCGAGGGGGGCGAAAGCCCTACAAGCCAAGCCGCGAGGCGAGGCGTCTGACTCATCGGATGGCGAGACTGCGCCGCAGGGAAACGAGACGGACCTGCTGTAAATAGCGCTGGACAGCAGGTCCCGGACTCCCAGGCGCAAATCCCGGTGAGCAAACCCCCTCTCTTTTCTTTCTCACGGTGACTTTAGTGGACCCGGGTCTATTGACCCACGTGAGAGTACGGGCTCTCATTGACTCTGGGTGTGGGAGAGACCTTATCAACCCCACACTGGTAACGGGACTGGGGGCAAAAGTTATTAAACTAAACGACCCCTTGATTTTTACTCAGATGGATGGCTCCACCATGAAAGAACCCTGTAAATACGAGACTGTGCCTTTGAGGGTGGGGATTGGGCATCACTGGGAAGAGAGGCCTTTCGTCGTTACCCCGTCGGCCCGCTTTCCCCTGGTACTCGGGAGCGCGTGGTTCTTCGATCACGACCCACACATTCTATGGGGAGGGGAGAGTGAACTTCATCTCCGAAAAATGCCAGTCCCACCTATGGAAGAATGAGTGGGGACCCATAACGGGGGGCAGCTCCTAGTGACGGTGGGGGTGGCAGAAGCAGAACTGGAAGGTATCCCTCCAGAGTATCACAACCTGGCCCCTGTCTTTGGGGAGGAGGAAGCCGACGAATTGCCCCCCATAGGAACTCAGACTGTGCGATTGAAATCTTGCCTAACCAGAACCTACCCAAAAGAAAGTTGTATTCTATGAGCCCCTCGGAGAAAGTGGAGCTGAGGAAATTCATTGATAAAAACCTGAGGAGGGGCTTTATACGGCCGGCATCCTCCCCGTTTGCAGCTCCCGTGCTTTTCCGGAAAAAAAAGGAGGGGGGTTGCGGCTGTGCACCGACTATCGGGGCTTGAATGCAGTGTCCAATACAAACGCTTACCCCATGCCCCTAATAAAGGATTTGTTGGCTGCGGTAGCTGGGGGAAAATTTTCTCGAAGCTTGATCTCCGCGATGCCTACTTCAGGGTCCGAATTCGGGAGGGGGATGAATTTAAAACAGCGTTCAACACACCCCTGGGCCAATTTGAATACTTGGTCATGCCGTTCAGGCTTCAGGGAGCTCCAGGGTCTTCATGAACTTAATTAATGAGGTGCTCCATAAATATTTGTTCAAGGGGGTCCTTGTTTACCTTGATGACATTCTTTTGTATTCCCCTGACCTGAAATCTCACGTGAAACTGGTGCAGGAAGTTTTACAAACGTTGCACAAGCTATCGTCCAAGTGTGAATTTCACAAGACGGAGATCCCTTTTTTAGGCTACCGCATATCCCAAAGGGGGATTGAGATGGACCCTGACAAGATAAAAGATGTGGTGGGGTGGGAGCCACCCAAAACCCGGAGGCAACTCCAGGGGTTCCTCGGATTCGCGAACTTTTATAGATCGTTCCTGTCGAACTTTGCACAGGTGGCTCTCCCCCTGACTGACTTGTTGAAAACAAAAGGGAAACCACCCGAATGCACTAGACCCGGGGCCAAACTAGAGTGGTCGCCCGAGTGCCAGAGGGTGTTTGACAAATTAAAAGCCCTTTTACATCAGAACCTGTGTTGGCTCACCCGAATGAACTTAAAAAATTCATTGTACAAGTCGACGCTTCTGACGTTGCTATGGGAGGGGCGATCCTCCAAGAGGGAGAGGATGGTAAATTGCACCCCCTTGCCTATGTTTCCAGAAAATTTAACGATACTGAACGGAATTGGTCAGTGTGGGAAAAAGAAGCGGGATCGATCCGTTTAGCGTTAGCTACCTGGCGCCATTGGCTGGAGGGAGCGCGGGTTCCTTTCGAGGTCTGGACTGATCACAAAAACCTCGAGCTTCTCCGCTCCCCCGTTCCTTGAACGCCAAACAGCTGCGTTGGGCTGATTTCTTCTCCAAGTTCAATTTTACACTGCACCATTTCCCGGGGACATCTAACTTGCTGGCCGATGCACTGTCATGCCTCCCTCAACACGACAGCAAAAGGGAGGAGATTCATGACTCGGTCTTCACGCCTTCTCAGTTGGGAGGGGCAGTAACCACCCGGAGGCAGGCCAAACATTCCCCCCGTCCCCAAGCCCTCCCACCGATGACTGGGTGACGAAATTCTCTACAGCTATGTCTGACGCTGACAGGGAGGAGGTGAGGGGGAAGAAGGAGTCTCTCCGGATGCGCATGGCTGCTGGACTAAAAATAACAAACTGTTTGTCCCACGTTCCCTTAGGGGGAGGTGATGAGCTGGGCGCACGGGTCGAAACTTGCTGGACACACGGGGTTTGTAAAATCTCTCCAGCTCCTACAAAGACAATTTTGGTGGCCCGGACTGCGAAAAGACATTTCATTGTTCACATCGGCTTGCCAAACGTGTTTGATGAGTAAGCCTCGGCCCGGTAACCCCCGGGAGCTCTGCAACCCCTCCCTACACCGGCTCGTCCGTGGGAAGTGATCTCTATGGACTTTATTACAGACTTACTTCCCCTAGCGGGGGGAATACTGTCATCTGGGTGATAGTGGATCTATTTACTAAACAGGCTCATTTCGTTCCGTTTGCCTCCATCCCCTCTGCCAAGAAACTGGCCTCTGCGTTCTTGCAGCACGTAGTGAGGCTCCACACTTTACCTGCTAAAGTGATCTCGGATAGGGGGGTTCAATTCGTTTCACGGTTTTGGAGCGAATTAATGTCACTGCTTGGGGTGGAGAGGGGGTCAGCAGTGCATACCATCCGGAATCCGATGGGCAGACTGAACGTGTGAATCAAACTTTGGAACAATATTTGCGGTGTTTTTCAAACTTTCAACAGGACAATTGGCATTCTCTCTTGCCTTTGGCTGAGTTCTGTTACAATAATACTCAGCACTCATCGACAGGGATGTCCCCGTTTAAGGCGGTACATGGATATGACGCCCCGCCTTTGCCATTCCTAAATTCTCCCGACCTCCCGGCGGGAGATGCTGGAGATTGGTGCAAACAATTGCAAATGGCGTGGTCCTCGTTGGCAAAGACTCTAGAAGAAGCTAAGAATGCTTACAAAATCCAAGCCGACAAGAAACGCAATCTTGCTTGGATTCCTAAGTGTGGGGAGTTTGCCTATTTGTCCACACAACACTTGTGCCGCATTCAACCAAGTCGCAAACTTGGTTAGAAATTTGTTGGACCTTTTGAGATTGTGAGAGTGATTAACAATGTGACTGTTGAACTTGCGTTGCCCAAATCTCTAAAGTCTGTTCATCCTGTTTTTCATGTAAGGCTTCTACGCCGGGCGCCTGAGGAGAACAGATGGAGACCGCAACGGCCAACCCCGCCTCCGCTGTTGGTGGGGGGAACCTCACTACGAAGTATCGCAAATCTTGGACTCTAAGATCTCTCGCAATCGCTTATTTTATCTGGTGGAATGGATTGACTTTGGGCCGGAGCAGAGGGAATGGGTGCGGGCGGAAAATGTTCTGGCCCCCAGGCTTATCCGGGCTTTTCACAAGTTGTACCCCCACAAACCAAAGGGGTAGAGTTATTTTCGAGGGGGCTGCATGTCAGGTAGTCCTGCCATGATGGATGGAGGGAGGGGAGGATGGCTATGGGCGCCATAGTGGCGTGACGGGCGGGAGGTTGGAATCCGAGGGGTGTTGATTTATGCCTAGGGTGTGAGAATGGAATGTGACTCTGGCAACCCCTATCTCTCGCAGACTGGACATTCTGACCTTGAGGAGTCAAGCTGCGAGCTTTCCTATCGCTTTCAAAGCTGCAGCTTTGCTGAGGATAATGGGGGCGTTTGGGAACTTCATTAGCGTAGTAACTTTCGATTCCCATTCGCATGTTATTCCCTGATTGGTAGAAGGGGGTCCCCATTCACCCCTTTCCCTGTATAACCGCCTGCTTTGTGTAACCAAGTTATTCTGAACAATGTACCTGCTTCAGTAACCTTTCTATTGCAGCATTATAATAAACGCTATTCTTGTTTGAACCACAAGGCATGGTGTTTGGCTGACTAGGTTA
>JAPDNY010001930.1:0-11722 GCA_029375565.1 Gekko gecko | reverse complement strand
AAAAGCATGAAAGTCCTGGAGGATCTGGATTGGAAGAGGAACAAAGGAGCACACAGAAACATTGTACACTGGGTGATCTGAGGCGGCAATCTAAGGAGAAGGAAGAAAAGTGGGGCAGAGACTGAGACCAGCTCAGGACCTCTGAGGTTTTCCTGTGGTGAGGCATGGGGGCAGAAGATGGATGGTTGGAAAAACTACTTCAATATTCTGGAGGTGATGGATTCTACCTTACTAGATTTACAAGGACATAATCATTCCTGCATGGGCATACTTAAAACTTTACCTTGTAGAACAGCAGAGGGAAGTGCCTCAAAACGGTCCCTAGAAAAGGCCCATCTATAGGGTTCCTAAGTAATAAAATTGGGCCAAGATTTTAAACATCTAAAACTCTTTGAAAGTGAGGCTTCTTCATTTTGTAATTCAATATCAAGGAGCCTTTGAACAATAATGCTGTGGCCAGATTTTGTTGCTTAGTGGTCAGAAAATGTAAATCCCTTGTAATGGAAGATATACTGTAACTTGCTTTTATTTATTCTGGAATATATATATATATATATATATATATATATATATATATATATATATATATATATTCCAGACATATTCCAGATATATATATTCCAGATATATATATTCCTTTTTTATATCTCAGATACTAGCACTTTATTAGTAGTATACTTATTGTTTTAATGTTGTATTGACCGAGTTTTATTATTTATTGTCTTGTTTTATATTGCTGTAAGCCACTCCTGTTTGGTGAGTGATTGTTAGTTTCAGGGAAAGGAAAGATAGAGAGAAGGAAGACAAAGAAAGAAAGGAATGTCCTTAGAAAGCACCATGGGTACTTGAATGTAGCTGGAGAAGCTGCTGTCCTGTGGGCAAAAGGCTAAGGGCCTAACTACACAATACATTTGGCCATCAGTCAGGTTGCATGGGAAGCCCCACACGCTGGATTAGCTGGTCACCTTTTAGAAGCTAGGCAAGAACCTGGGGAGGGTATTCAAATTTGAATAGAAAAGGACTTTTTTCTCCTTCCAGTTTGAGGTACTTGAGTTACAGTCACAATGTGAACAATGCTGGTATTGTTCGGAGCTGAAAATGAGACCTAGGAACCAATGAAAACTGAAACAATGAAGAGACCTACCTCAGTGAGAGGAGATGCCTGTCCGCCGGCTGAGGCCATGTTTTCCCCCCACACACACACTCCATATATGTATATTTCAATATGTACAATGCAGTACTGCTCTGGTATTTATGAGAGGTCCTCGGAGAGAAGTACCACTGTGGCATTCAAGCTTAAAACAGGCAGCTTTTTGTACCTATGGAACATCTCTTCTTTTCCATTCTATTGACACATTTTTTTTAGAAAAAGTGCCTTAGAATAAGGAACAGCAAGCAAGCTTAGCTTCTGGCAAGACACTGTTCCATTCTAGCTCTGCCATTTAAGTTGTTCCTCAAGAAATATCCTGATTAAATATCATTGTTTTATTGCAGGGCCGACTAGATGTGTATGTAGCACATTCTCCTGCTGGAACATCTTTACAAAACTTTCTTCATTGGCGCCAGGTATATTAAATTTTCACATGTAATCACTTGTCAGTTACCGAATTATTTTCACAGTGTAGACAGCCTTTGTATTCTGAAATTAAGGCACAGGGAACATGTTGTACATCTGTGTTGGCATGAAAATAAAACAAATTTGATGAAATGACCTCCGGCTCACAAAAACGTATAAATTTGTTAACCAGTAAGGTGCCGCTAGGCTCTTTGTGGTTTTGGCTGCTGCAGACTAACATGACTACTCCTCTGGAGCTATTATTAGCATGCACATTACAGCTGTTTCAACATATGCTGTTTCATCCCAATCCAGCAATTCTTTATGGGGGGCAGAAGCTCTGGTGTCTATCAAAAGGAATTCTCCTACTCACAAAAAGTTTCCCATCTGTGTCAGTAGATGGAGCCAGTATACATACACACAGGAATGTCTGCACTTGTGTTTCAGCTCCCTTAACTGAAATGAGTGGGACCGGCCTACATAAATAAGATATTCTAGTAATGCATTTTATTTATTCATTTACTTGTCATTGTTTTTAGGGATGACTAGGTTGGTGTGCTCTTTGATTTAGGACTTTTGAAACCACTTCTTAATAAAATGTGATGATATTTACACACATGATGGACAATCTCAGTCTGAAGCGCTATTGGCTATGTCTCATTCGGTTTCATATGTAAGCCTGTGTGTATGTGAGGGCTTCCCCACAAAGCAATATGGATCCCATCTATCCCTTCCCCTTTTCTACCAGGCATGTGTGATGCCAAACATCTTGCGGTATACTTTGTCATTATATATCCTAACTTCACTTCCCCAGCATAAAACACAAGGATCTCATATCACTTACCAATGAGGTAGGTTATGTTCTGTTTTTCATGTTATCTGTGTATAAATATATGCAGGGGTCTTTTCATAGAAAATCTATTAGGCTATTAGCATATGCCACGCCCCCTGACATCACCGGAAGTGATGTCAGAAGGGGAAGCAAAAGGGGAGGAGACATCTTCAAAAGCCTCCCCTTCCCTTCCCCAGCTGGTCTGGGTGGGGGAGCTAAGAGAGAAGGGGTTTAAAGTTTAAACTCCTTCTCATGAGAGTTGGGCCACAAAAGGAGGAAAGAGGGAAGGAAATAGAGAGAGTAGAGAGAAGGAAAGAAGGAAGGAAAGAGGGAAAGAAATAGAAGGAAAAGGGAGGGAAAGAAAGAGAGGGAAGGAGGGAAAAAGGGAAAGGAGGAAAAAAGAGAAGAGAAGAAGGTGGGAAAGAAAGAGAGAAGAGAAGAAGGAGGGAAAGAGGAAAAAGAGAGAAGGAAAGGAGGGAATGAAAGAAATTTGGTGGCAATTCGGCCCCATTATATCCTATAGGCCATTGAAGTCAATGGTGAAAACATAGGGTATATTCTGGGGGCTGGAGGGGAGGGAGTTTGAGGGAGAGGCTCCAAACTCACAGGGTAGCTGTTGGAGCCTCTCCCCAAGATACACATCAAGTTTCAAGAACATTGGACCAGGGGGTCCAATTCTATGGGCCCCCAAACAGGTTGCCTCCATTCCCTCCATTGTTCTCTATGGTGGGAAAAAGTTACTTTTTTCCCAAGGTGCTGTTAGTAGCTCTGGGGGGGAGGGGGTTTGAGGGAAAAGCTCCAAACTTTCAGGGTAGCTTTGGGAGCCTCTCCGCACATACACCCCCACGTCTCAAAACAATTGGACCAATGGGCCTAATTCTATGGGCACCCAAACAGGTTACCCCAATTACCTCCATTGTTTCCAATGGGGAAACCCAGCCAGCAGCACTTAAGGCAGGCAAGCAGGCAGCACCAGCAGTCAGACTCTCCCAGAGAATCTCAGGGAAAGTGAACTGTCTTGGGAGGTGCTTGTTTGCCATGAGAACAAGTGGCACACTCCAGAACAAGTGGCACTGTGGCAGTGCAAGCATGCCACAGTGCCACACAGAACCCCAAAAGACCAAAAGGAACAACATTTATATATGTATAAATTGATGGTGCAACCTCATTGGACCACTCACACTATACACACCTCAAAAAGAATATTTATAGCACTGGGAAAAATGCAGAAAAGGGCAACTGCAGATGAAAGGATGTATTTCTTCACCCAAACGGTGATTAATACATGGATTCACTGCTACAGGAGGTGGTGGTGGTGGCTGACATGAACAGCTTCCATTTGGAATTTGACAAACACATGGAGGCTGGAGCAGAAGGGAAAAAAACAAACCAACCCCCCACCAACCAACAGCAACCAGCAGAACTTTTTAAAGTTGTAAACCTGTAAGAAGCAAAAAACCTTTCATCTTTTCTAACTTCTAACCTGACTGCTCAGCAATTTCATTGAGTGTCCACGAGTTTTTGTCTTGTGAGAAAGGGTGAAAAGTACTTCTTTCTCTACCTGCTCTATCCCATGCACAGTCTTGTAAACCTCTTATCATGTCACCCCTCAGTCATTGTTTCTCAAAGCTAAGATCCCCAAACGTGATAACCTTTCTTCATAGGGAAAGTGTCCTCCTCTTATTATTGCAGTTGCCGTTTTCTGCATGCCTGCCTTAAGTGCTGCTGGCTGGGTTTCCCCGTTGGAAACAATGGAGGTAATGGGGGTAACCTGTTTGGGTGCTCATAGAATTAGGCCCATTGGTCCAATTGCTTTGAGACGTGGGGGTGTATGTGGAGTGAGGCTCTCAAAGCTGCTCTGAAAGTTTGGAGCCTTTCCCTCAAACCCCCTCCCCCCCAGAGCTACTAACAGCACCGTGGGAAAAAGTAACTTTTTTCCCACTATAGAGAACAATGGAGGGAATGGGGGCAACCTGTTTGGGGGCCCATAGAATTGGACCCCCTGGTCCAATGTTCCTGAAACTTGATGGGTATCTTGGGGAGAGGCTCCATCAGCTACCCTGTGGGTTTGGAGCCTCTCCCTGAAACCCCCTCCCCTCCAGCCCCCAGAATATACCCTATGTTTTCACCATCAACTTCAATGGTCCATAGGATATAATGGAGCTGAAATTGACATTCGACTGCCTGAAAGTCTCCCGGGACACCGGCTGGGGGTGGGGCTTGGCTCCTGAGCTTCCCCCCCCCCCAAAGACCCCTGAATATATGATATTTCTCACCAACATTCTTCATTACTTGGCCATTTTGCACATTATCCTGAGGCAAACCCAAATTTGCAACTGATCCTCCTAAAGATTTCTCTTCTTTCCCTTCCTCTCTGCCAATGCCACAATACATCTATGAGGATGTCATGGCCCACTTTTGGGTCACATGCCACACGCCTGACTTACAACAATTGCAAGATATACTAATATTTCTGAACACCGTTTTTTTCCATGTTGCTCTATGGCTTCACATACACAAGGGTGCACAAATGAGACTGAATGAACCATAACCAATACCTGATGTGAGACTCTTGCGTTTTATATGAGGGAGGGAGGAGCTAACTTAGAGACCCCTAAAATTTGCATTATATTTGGAACAGGATCCCATTTCAAGAAGTTTGAGAACCACTATTTTAAATGTTACTGACCTTATTGCAAGCTTTGAAAATTCTGAAGGGCTACATAAATTATGGTGAAGATCTATGTTCTTAAATATTTCAGATATTTATTTTAGGAACTACAATAAGTTGCCTTGCCTGATGCCTGGCATCAGAGAAAAGATCCTCATAGTACTTAATATTCACTCAGTACTCGGGGCAGAGCACAGGGCATCCCTTTATTACAGCCTTGCTTCCAATGAAGTACAGCAACAAAATAAAATTATCTGTCCATAACTTCAGAAAAACAAGACACCAAATTATCTTAAAGCTCTTGCTGAAATGATGCTAGAGTAATGTTCATAATCTGTAGAAATGCAGTGGTGCATGGGGACAACAGTTTATAGAGCTATTGTAAAGCTTGCAGAGGTAATGTATGTGAAGCTACTAATGTGTTATATATTTGCTTGCTTAGCTTTTCTCTACTATGGGGAAAAGCAGCTTACTTCATTCTCCTTTCCTCCATTTTACCCTCACAATAGGTAGGCCAAGAGAGACAGTGACTGTCTCAAGGTCAGTCATTACTGTCATGGCAGAGTGAGCCTTCAGGCTTTGATCTCCCGGCTCCTAGTTGTCATTATGATATTATATAACTATGAATGATTTCATTACAGGTGTTCCTTGAAAATGAATTGAAGGCATATGACTACGGCTCCCAGAAAAAGAATATGCAGAAGTATAATCAGGTAGGGCAGCAAAATATATAACACAAGCAGGAACCCATGAGAACTTCACACGGAAATTCCCTCACCGATCGCTGCTTTCTCCTCCTCTGGCTTCTCCACCCCTCAGACACCTTTCTCTACTTCTTCCTTCCCATTGCCTTCTCCTCTTATCTCTTTCCTTTTGACCCTCCTTCTTCTTTCCCCTGTTTTCCCCAACACTGGGCCACACACACCCCTTGCCCTCCTGCTGCCCCCCTCTTTCTTGGTCCTCCACCACCACTTCCTCCTCCTCCTTTCACCAGAAGGGAGAAAAGGTGGTGCAGGTAGGCAGGCAGGCAGGCAGGCAGGCATCAGTACCAGTGGTGTTTGACTAGGAATGAGCCTGCAGCCAGCCACAGGCTCCCTCCCACCCAAATATGGTCAGTGTTAAGTGACCACCACTGGCTGCTGTCTTCTCCACTGGCAGTGCTCATGAATTTGAGGGGCTGTTTAACACTGGATTGCTCTGGGTTCCCTCCCAGGTCAAGTACTGCCTACACTCAGCACCCATCTCCTCTGGCAACTGCCTTCTTTTCCTCCAAGCATTCCTCCCCCTTGGCAGTACATCTTGGGGGCAGCTAAGCCACCCTTGAAATGGTCTGAGCAATGGAAAAATAACCATGACAAAATTATGAACAGTAAATGTGTACTATCTTATACTCTAAAAAGGTGCATGTATAAAAGTCCAAACTGAGTGTAGATAAACAATTAAATGATAGAAAGTCCAAATAATTTATTTATTATTTATATATTCAGTTTATACCCTACCTGCCCTGCCAAGGCAGGCTCAGGGCAGCTTACATAAAAGATTCAAACACATAAATAACAATTAAAACCAATAATAAAACAATCATAGAGCAATCCAAATATCATGAAAGTGCTAGTTCTATAAGTCTCATGAAGTCTAACTATGTCTAATAATGAAATATGAATCTAATACATTCCAAAGTCTTCTAGAAGTCTGAAGCTACAATCACAGAGCTCTAATTAGCTCAATAAATTCTAATTCCGTCTGATTCAAGGAGTTCCATGCAGTTATCAGAGTAGTTGTCCAATTATTAAAGCAACCTGAGTAGATATAAATTACCTGCCTAGTGCCTACCATTTTTCTTCTCACATTGACACAGAGAGTACTCCATCTTTCTGTGTTATACCTCTAAGGATGCCAGTCACAGCTGCTGGCGAAACATCAGTTACTACAATGCCAAGACCACAGCCATACAGCCTGGAAAATCTACAACAACTAATGAACTTCAGCTGTGAAAGCCTTCAACAACTTATTAAAGCAACACATTCCAATTGTTGTTTAGACATTCTTGCCCAATGATTCCAATAGTTGTTTAAACATTCTTGCCCAATGGACAGGCGGCCAGCTTGTGCCAGTTTCAGAAACCACCCTTCCTCAGAGTTGGGATGATTCGGACAGACACAACTTGTGAAAACCTTGGAATGGATTTAGACAGAATATTAGAAGCAATATTTAAAGTTTAACTACTCTGTGTCCAAGGAAAATCTCCAGTTGGAATCTCGAGCTTTGAACTACTAGAAGACTTTGGAATGTATTGGACTCATTTTTCATTATTTGGACTTTCTATCATTTAATTGTTTATCTACACTCAATTTGGACTTTTATACATGTACCTTATTAGAGTATATGATAATACACATTTATTGTTCATAATTTTGTCACAGTCATTTTTTCATTGCTCAGGCTCTTTTTTTTTTTTTTTTGTAAAAACTCTCCTAAAGAGGAGAGGATTTTATTCTTTTTATATAGGGAAAAAAGGAGGGTATATAGTTGGACAAAGAAAAGTTGAGAGTGAGTTTACTGTTAAATTTGTTAATGTTAATTAATATAAAAGTCGCTTTGGCAGTCACCATGGTTAGAGAGTCTCTTTTAGTCAACTAAAAAGTCCAAAAACAATCTGTTAGTCAGGTTAGTAATGTCCTTTGGGGTTAGTCATTAATCATCTCCTTTCCTCCGCGTCCACGAACTATTACTTCTTGGGATGTCTTCCTTTAGTGTTCCTCAAGTTGTATGATGGGCCCTTTTTCTCTTCAACGTCTCCCGCTCCGGCTCCTTCCTCCTCCGAGTCGCTGTCTTTTTCGCTACTCAAATCTTGCCACGTTGCGAATGCTGCATCTTCCTCCATGCTGGCGTGTCTCTTCAGAAATTCTTGTGCTTTGAAGATGGAGTCAATTCTCTCTTTTTGTCCTTAAACTTAAAGTCCAGTCCTTCAGGAAATCTCCATCTGTAAGTGATCTGATGATTTTGTAGAAAAGTGGTCAGATTTTTATAAGCCTTCCTTTTCATTCGAATTTCATATGGCACATCTTTCAGTGTTCTTATAGTCTGTTCCTCAATCTTCAAGGGCGTCGCTGAAACTGCTCTCAATATTTGATCTCTCATACGCTGTTTAGTGAACTTGACAACCACTTCAGCTGGCAGATTATTTTTCTTTGTATAAGTGGAGTAGGCCCTATAGACCACATCCATCTCTTCTTGTATTTCTCGCTTTTCTCTGCCAGTTACTGGTGCCAAGGCCTTCGCTAGTAACAATCTGAGATCTTCTTTCTCCTCTTCTTTAATGCCCTGAAAACGGAGTATCAGACTTGATTTTTCCATTTGCAATTGAAGAATCCTTTTTTCTTGCTCATCCTGATGTTTTTCCAACTTGTTGACCCTTTTCTTTACTTTCTTAGTATCTTCCGTTGAGACCAGACACTTCTGTGCTATTTCCTCCATCTTCTTTGACGTTTCATTCATTTGCTTTTGCTGGCTGTTGAGAACACCTTGCATGCTACTTAATGTTTCATTGATTTTCTGCATTTGCTCCAGCAGAGGGTGCAGTAGCTCGCTTTTCGGTTGACTGACAGCAGACTCTTGAGGGGATTCCCCGGACCGGAAGTCCCACCTCCTTCTTTTCCGGTTTGATCGGGGCTTTTTTCATTGCCGACATTACTTTTGTTTACTTTTCCCAAAGTTCGTGCCGCGTCCCTCCGGAGATGCGCCAACCCTTTGCTTCGAAAACCCCAGAGGTACTTCACCAGCCCTCTCCGCTCTTTCACCTCCCCTTTCCTTTTAAAAGTCCCGTTCCTTAGTGGGGGGAAACTCCCCTCCTCCCGCTTGTTCTCGTAAGGGGGGGGGTTTAGATTTTCGCTTTAATTTCGACCTCCAACTCACGGTTCAGTGCCGATTCATCTTTTTATGTTGATTCCTCTCGCTTTTCCTCACTCCTGGAAGTCGGCGGCGTTGCTAAGCCCCATTCGGGGCGCACTACGCAGCGGGGCCGATTGGGACGGGGAGAAAGCCTCACTTTCCCGGCGGTGTGCCGGCAAAGAGGCTACTCCCCAAAGCGCCCCGGTTCGGAGCCTTTAACTAAGGCTCACTAGGGTCTATCGCACATGCGAAGACCCCCCAACCGCGTGTGGGCTAACCACCTTCGGGAGCGCCCCAAAAGGTGGCCGCCATTCGCAACGTCGAAACCAAAACCTATTGCTCAGGCTCTTTACCGTGATTCTCTCTTGTGGTTTCATTTGTACCCTTGAAATGGTGGCTGATCTCATTACACGCTGTTGTCACATCTCACTTTTGTTTCAGTCTGGTGATTTGTAAATCCATGTCACCTTTTAACTCACTATTTATATTTTTCTGCAAACCTGGGGGCTTGCTAAGATTTGTTTTTTTTTGTTTTTGTTTTTAAAAATCCTCCTTCTCTGTACATGGCCCTGTTCTGTGGGTTTTTGAATCCTCACTTAAGCACCTTCTGCTCTTGATAAAAAAATTGTACTCTGAAACTTCTTGTCAGGTATGGTGCTCTAAAGAAGGTGAATTAACCCCCAAGATCGTAACCACAGTTGGTGTTAAACAAGGATGCATTTTAGCGCCTACATTATTTAACCTCTTTTTAAATGATTTGGCCCCTTTGGCCATTGCCTCAAAATAGGGCATAAGCATGTCCCACTGCTCCTGGACATGCTGATGATGCAGTCTTGCTCTCATTATTTGAAATTGGGCTAAAAAGGATGCTAACACGTTTTCTAACCTATTGTGATAGAAATAGACTTTCCCTAAATTTTGATGTCCAAAATTATGGTCTTTGGGTAGAACTGGAAGCCCAGAGATTGGATTATACAAGGCAAATCCATTGAACAGGTCAAAAGTTTTAAATGCCTTGACATTCATTTTTACTATAACACCAGTTGGGCCATATGCACCAGGGAAATGGTTAATAGTACAGTTCTTGCAATTTCCAATTTCTTCTTCACCAAAGGAAATCAGTATATTCCTGTGGCCATTAAAGTGTTTAACTATAAATTCTGTGCCAAATTGTTATATGGTGTCCCAGTCTGGATTTCTGCCTTCAACGCATTGACGGAAGGTGTTCAAGCCAAGTTCCTGAGGAAAATCTTAGGGCTCTTGGCATGCATATCTCACGCAGCCATATGCTTGGAGTTGAATCAGAGATGGCTAGTTACAAAGGCTTGGATTATAACCATTACATTTTGGCTACGCCTCTATTTTAGATGCGTCTTATTATACACTAGGAATAAGGCCCGTTGTGGAAATAAATACAACGGGCTCTAGAAAGAGGCTTTGGGAGAGTGCCCCGGCTTTGGGCACTCAGTGACAATTTGCTGTGGCAATCTTAGCAGGGTATAATGACAGAGTCCACCATTTTCTCCAGAGGAACTGATCTTTGCTACCTGAAGAGCAGTAGTGATCTCCAGCCCACCCCCAAGATTGGTAATAGTGGTTCCCCAGAAGGGAGTGGCTGGTTTGGAGGGTGGAGTCTATGGCATTGTACCTGTCTGAGGTCCCACCCCTCCTCAACACTCACCCTCTCCAGGTTCGACCCCTCAAATCTCCAGGAATTTCCCAACCTGGAGTTGATAACCCTATCTCCCTCCCAGCCAACCATCAACCTACCTTTAGTTTTCCATCTCCTCCTCCCTCCCTCCTAGAGGCAGTTGTAATTTTGAATGATCTCCAGCCCCCACCTGGAGATTGGCAACAATGGTTCCCCATCAGGGAATGGCTGGATTGGAGGGTGGAGTCTATGGCATCGTACCTGTCTGAGGTGCTACCCCTCTTCAAACCTCACCCTCTCCAGGCTCCATCCCTCAAATCTCCAGGAATTGCCCACCTGGAGTTGGCAACCTGAACAGGACTGGGCCCAATGAGTTTTCTCCCAAAGGCCAACATAGGTGTGGAAAGGGCCTTTTACTGACAGAGGAGAAAGTGCAGGTGCCAACTCTGATTAGGGAAATACCTGGAGATTTGGGGGGGGATCCTGTGGAGGGCAGCATTTGCGGGGGGGGGGCTGGAAGGACTCAGCAGGGTATAATGCCATACAGTCTAACCTCCAAAACAACCATTTTCTCCCAGGGAAACCTCTCTGTCATCTGGAGGTCAATTGTAACAGTGGGAGATCTCCAGGTCCAACCTGGAGATTGGCAACCCTAGGGGAAAGTCAGCTGCACAGAGGGGAGTTGAAGAAAATGGTTTGACGGTTGCTGGCCCACCTCGTTAGCCAGCCAGCCATGCTGAAGCTAAGCAGGAGAAAGAGCCTTTTTCCTTTTATTCTGACAGGAAAGTGGCCGTTGGGGAGGAGGTTATGGGCGGGGGAGGGGGAGGGGGTTATGCTGAAAGTCCTTTTTGTTTTACTCACAGAACCAAACTTGGCTGCCTACCAACAGCCACTGAGGGGACAGTCCCTCACAGGAGTCAAGAGAACTGTCTTCCTCAGGAGAGAGAGCTGGTCTGCCAGGGGGAGTGGGTGGGGAAGAGGAGCAGATCCAGCACCTGGCCAATGGCACGCGAGTACTCTTGAGTGGTGGCTGATGGGCCAATGGCTGAGGGAGGGCATTTTACAGCCAATGGGAGCACATGGAATCTTATGAAACTAAAAGATAATTATTATAAGGAGAGA
>JAPDNY010000193.1:0-78023 GCA_029375565.1 Gekko gecko | reverse complement strand
AGGAGCTGCGGTGGCTCAAGTGGTTAAGACACTGAACTGCAGGCTGTGGAAGGTCAGTAGTTCAGCAGTTCAAGACCCGAGAGTGCCGCATGACGGGGTGAGCTCCTGTCTCTAGTTCCAGCTCCTGCCAACCTAGCAGTTCGAAAGCAAGAAATTGCAAGTAGATAAATAGGTACCACTTCGGTGGGAAGGTAACAGCGTTCTGTGCACCTTGGTGTTTAGTCATGCTGGCCACATGACCACGGAAACGTCTTCGGACAGCGCTGGCTCTTCGGCTTTGAAACGGAGATGAGCACCGCAACCCTAGAGTCGGATTCGACTGGCTTTCAAGCAAGGGAACCTTTACCTTTTACTGCAGTCTAGTCCCTACCAAACCAGGATCGGGCTATCAGTGGGGTGACAGACTGAAGTGCTGGAGGGCCCCCGAAATACCTGAAAGCCTGGGGGCCCAGCCATGGGTTAACACGGCCCTGTTGCTCCCCCCTCCCCACCTTACTTCCCCCAAGTTCACAAGACTTACGAGTTGCTGAAGAGAGACCCATCCGGCCGTTTCCAGGGCTGTCCGACTCCCTCTCTCTGAAGACCAATCCAATAACCAGCCAAGCCTTCCGAGCTCATGACAAAGTCCTTTCAAAAAGGCAGATGTCTTCTCTTTCAAAATAAACTCATAAGCCGTGTACATAAATGAATTCCCTCCGTATTCAGACACACCCCTCCACATCGCCTGATTTTAGCCACTGGACAGAAGGAAGGTATCCCCCCCCCCTCGCTCTATAGGGCGACACAATTAGCCCCCAGAGCTTCTGGTCATGGGACTGTGAAGCTCAGTGTTATTGCCACCATTTCTTTCTTTGCAGGGCAAATGAATTAACAGTGAAACAGGCACAATAGGTTGGATACGAGCAGGGAAATAAGTAGTTGCTGGCCGTGTCCCATGCTGGGCCACCTACCACCCCCTTATTGGTAGAAGAGGAGAATTCTTTATGGCTGAACCAGGAGGAGAAGGTATTCTTTAATGTGCAGTGGTTCTAGTTTGCTCACAAGCAAACTGGTCACAAGCAGACCCCGGAGGTGTAGGAAAGGGTGCTCCTGCACTAGACTAGGACTACCCCCACTAGATAGCCAGGGATACAAACGTGAAATTGCCTTACGGTGAACCATCAGTGTCAGTATCATCCACTCAGGCAGGCAGCTGCGCTCTCCAGGGTCTCAGGCAGAGGTCTCTCCCATCACCTCCTGCCTGGTCCCTTTTAACTGGAGATGCTGGGGACTGAACCTGGGACCTTCTGCATGCCAAGCAGAGGCTCTGCCACTCAGCCACGGCCCCTCTTTACAGTTCTCCAGGGTCTCAGGTGGAGGTCATCCCCATCACCTCCTGCCTGGTCCTTTTTAACTGGAGATGCTGGGGACTGAACCTGGGACCTTCTGCTTGCCAAGCAGAGGCTCTGCCACTGAGCCCACATGAATAAACATGAAGCTGCTTTGTACTCAATTAGTCCCTTGGTCCATCAAGGTCAGTATCGTCTACTTGGACTGGCAGTAGCATTGCAGGGTCTCAGGCAGAGGTCTTCCACATCCCCTCCTACTTGGGTCCTTTTAACTGGAGATGGCGGGGATTGAACCTGGGACCTCCTGCATGCCAAGCAGATGCTCTACCACTGAGCCGCACATGAAGGTGCTTTATATCCCATGAGACTCTTGGCCCATCAAGGTCAGTATCGTCTACTCAGACTGGCAGCAGCTCTCCAGCATCTCAAGCGGAGGTCTTTCCCATCACCTCCTACCTGGTCCTTTTAACTGGAGATGCCAGGGATTGAACCTGGGACCTTCTGCATGCCAAGCAGATGCTCTACTGCTGAGCCACGGCCCTTCCCAGACGTCTTAAGGCAGTTATTAGATCTAAAGCCAAAAGGAAACAATTCCGCCTTGGGATGAAATGCGGTGGATTAAAAGCGCTCCTCGCCATTTCAGGAAACTAGAGCTCCAGGGACTGTGATAAATCCAGGAGTATCTTAAAGCCGTTGAGTGGATGAGACAGTGGGGGACGTGGGACTCTGGGGAATCCTCTTGTTACAGACCCCCTCCAGCTACCAAGACTTCCGCCTTGCCTGGATTCATCTTCAGCTGCCTTGCCCAGACGCAGACCCCAAACCCCGGCTCCTCCAAGCCTCGCTTGGCAGCCCCCGACAAGGACACACTTGTGCCGGATCCATGCCATGAAGCTCGACCGTCTCTCTCACCCTTTCCTGTGAAGTGTCCATCGCCACCAGGGAGCCCCCGTGGGCAATGCAACGATCCTGACCAACCTCCCAGGCCTCCTGGGTAGCAGAGAAGTAGTAGCACCGGCCTCCGCTCCTGACCCAGCCTTGGGGGCACGAGCGGCTCAAAGCAGCCTGCAAACGGTGGCGCTTGACTGTTGAGGGAAAGACAGGAAGAAAAGCCCATCAGCGTCTCCACCTGCACTTTTGGGGAGAACACAGTGACCATTTCCCACCGGCTCAGCCAGACAATAGCAGGAGGCCAACAGGGCATGGAAAGGTTCAAGAGAAGAGCGTCTTCGGTCAGCCCAGCCCCTGCCACCAAACCACAATCCTTGACCTCCAAAGTTGCAGGATCTTCTGGCAGACTGGATCTCCACCAACCCACGCACTCTAGCTTCGATCTCACACGTCTCCAGCCACGCTTGCAGATACGTGCTAATTTGCTGCCATCCACCGATCTTACCGGTCACCCGTTTTTGCATCTTGGCTCCGACTGGCCCTCCCTAACAGCTGCCCCCCACCCTCCTTTTCCCCTGTAAGTGGGACTTGAAAAGATTTTATTCCAATGCGTCTGAAGAGGCATGCATGCACAAGAAAGCTTATACTTTGAATCAGGGCTTTTTGGTAGAAAAAGCCCAGCAGGAACTCATTAGCATAACAGGCCACACCCAACAGCAGAAACTCATTAGCATATCAGGCCACACCCTGACAGCAAAGCACATTAGCATTAGGCCACACACCCCATGTTACCAGAAGTGTGGTCATCCAGCCACACCCACCTTTTGCTGCTTATTCTGTTTACCTTGTTTGTTGTCAGAACCCAAGACTTTTTTGCATGTTAGGCCACACACCCCTATTGTAGCCAATCCTAATGAGTTTCTGCTGTTGGGTGTGGCCTGTTATGCTAATGAGTTCCTGCTGGGCGTGGCCAACTCGGGAGCCAGCCGGAACTCCGTCCCTGTGTGTTCCTGCCCAAAAATAGCCCTGCTTTTAATAAAACTTTGTTGGTCTTAAAAGTGCCACTGGACTCAAATTTGTTCTGCTGCTTCAGACCAACACAGCTGCCCCACCTGAATTTAGCTCCTCCCATTTCTGCTTCCTGACAGGTAGAAGGATTCGACTCAATTGGAGACATTCCCTTAACATATGGTGACCGGTTGCCCGTTAGTAGATTTATAGTGTTCTAAATTTCTGATGAGTCTTTTTGATGATATCTACCTCAGATCTTTATGAATTTTTGTCTTACAGAATATTATAATCAGTCTCTACTGAGGAAGACTTTTGAAACGAAGTTATCTGGAGTCTTCGTTACCTGTATTGCACTTACCTGTTGGATTACTGAATTTACCTGTAGAACTTTTCCTTTGAATTACTGACCTATATTGAATTTACCTGTTGGATTATTGAATTTACCTGTTGAACTTGCTCTTTATTACTGAACCTATACTGAACTTACCTGTTGGGTTACTGAATTTACCTGTTAATGATCTATATTGTACTAACCTGTAGGTTTATTGAGTTTACTTGTCAATTTATTTTTCCGTATTGTCTTCATCTCTAGTAAATTAATTTATAATTTGTATTGTATACTATTTAGCTTCTGCCCTGAGTCAGTCTCTATTTCCTGGTCCTTTCATTTGTGGGTTCCCAATCTGAACAGCGAGGCTACGGGGACGGTGGAAGAGCCAGGTGAGAGGGGAAAGGGGTGGAGCCACAGGGCTGGTGGACTTCCACACTGGGGCCAACTGCAATGGAGGAAATCCGGGTTCTGTGAATGGCTTGGGGTCTAGAGAGGGGGCAGGCAGCAAAGCTGCAGCATCACGGAGGAACTTATGAACTCACCAGCCAGATAAATATTGAGAGCGATGGAGATCAGCAACAGCACAGCCAAGGTGACAAGGATGGCGATGTCTTTTGTGGTGACCTTGGACTCCTGCCCATCAGCTAAAAGAGACACACAAAACAGATCACTTCCTATGGCTCTCCGTCTGAGCTGTCATTGCTGATGCTCCCACAAACAGAAAAACTTGAAGATTCCACAACTCGGGCTGCCTACTGCAGCTGGACAGACAGACCCACAGTACCCTAGAAGTTATTTGCTGCAGTGGCGAGACCTTTCAGACTCCAGCAGTGTCGAAGTGTCCTGACGGAGACCGCCTTCTACAGCAGGGATGTTTGATCACAGAACAGAAATTCATAGAAAGGAAAACAGAGGTGGAGGTTTCTGACTTGGTTCTTGGAGACCACAACAATCTCCCTTTGTTTTCTGCTCAAGGTTATGAAGCTGCCTTCTACTGAATCAGAGCCTCAGGAAATCAAGGTCACTCTTGTCAACTCCAGGGGTCTCAGGCCGAGGTCTTTCGCATCACCCACTGCCCGATCCTTTTAACTGGAGATGCTGGGGATTGAACTAGGGACCTTCTGCATACCAAGCAGACGCTCTGCCACTGAGCCACGCCTCCTCGCCTCAGAGATCTGTGAATTTGAGGTTGGAAACCAGCGATAGGCACTTACCTAGGTTTTGCATGGTTCTCTTGAACCGACGAAGGAGCACTTTCAATGACCACTTATGTTGCACTTAATAAAACAGAGAGTAAACAAGACAGCAAACGGAAACTGTTAATGGAAAGGAAAAGAAGTTCAGCAGCCCATAAGAGTCCACAAATATGAATGAGGCGATTGGGCACATTAAGTACATAAGAGAAGCCAGTGTTGGATCAGGCCAACGGCCCATCCAGTCCAACACTCTGAGTCACACAGTGGCCAAAAATACCAGGGGCCATCAGGAGGTCCAGCAGTGGGGCCAGGAGACTAGAAGCCTTTGTCTAGATAAACATCTGGAGCAGAAGTCCATCAGTGGCTATTAGCCACAGGGTATAGATGGGAATTCTCAGTCTGGGGCAGGTGATGCACTCTATTCTTGGTGCTGGAGGGGGCAGCAGTGGGAGGGCTTCTAGTGTCCTGGCCCCACTGCTGGACCTCCTGATGGCCCCTGGTATTTTTGGCCGCTGTGTGACAGAGTGTTGGAATAGATGGGCCATTGGCCTGATTCAACATTGGCTTCTCTTAAGTTCTTATGTCTACACCCAGAAATGGATCGACCATACAAGGATTCTCCTGGAGTTCTGCAAGCCCCCCTCGGGGGGTGGAATCTTTGGAACCAGGTCCTCCCCCCAGGAAACTCTCTTAAATTTAACTGTGCAAGGGATTGCTGGCATATTTTGAACAGAAAAGCAGTTTATACATCAAATTTAATAATTTAAGTTTCTATGCGTGGAAGGACAAGACAACATGCAGATTTCCTTACAACCACATCTACAAAATCCTCAGAAGGAAGGCTGCTGAGGGGACTCTGGCCTTTCCATCTCACTACTAAAATTTCTGAAGTTATCTATCAGAGAGCCCTGACATGGACAGACTAAGCTAACCTGATCTTGTCAGATTTCAAAAGCTAAGCAGGGTCGGCCCCTGCTCGTGTTTGGATGGGAGACCTCCAAGGAATACCAGGGTCATGACGCAGAGGCAGGCAATGGCAAACCACCTCTGAACGCCACTTGCCTTGAAAACCCTTTTGCAGGGGTGTCAAACATGAGGCCCCCGGAGGGCTTCTCTCAGGCCCACAGTGGAACTGGCTGTCTTCCAGTTCTGCTGCCGCTGCATCATCGTAGGTTTGCAGCTTACAGATACTCACCTGAACGGCATACTCAAGATTGCAACAGCACAGATGTTTTGATGCAATAAATTGGAGCAAGAGGTGTCAGTTATCAGACACGGTTAAATAAACAAAATAGAAGAAGAGAGATTGGATTTATACCCCGCCCTTCACTTGGAGTCTAAGAGCGGCTTACAAACTCCTTTCCCTTCCCCTCCCCACAACAGACACCCTGGGAGGCAGGTGGGGCTGAGAGAACTCTAACACAAAACTGCTCTTTCAAGAACAGCTGTGCCAGAGCTTGTGACTGACCCAAGGTCACATCAGCAGGTGCAAGTGGAGGAGTGGGGAATCAAACCCAGTTTTCCCAGATTAGAGTCCACACACTTAAACCACTACACCAAACTGGCTCTTTTGCAAGAGTGCTCATGTTTTAAGCATGTTTTTATTTTAAGTAAAAAACCCACACCTTTGTGTTTGTGTCCTTTATAAAGTTTACATCTCTGCTACCTGGGATTACATGTTTTGACACGCATGGCCCGGTCCAACGAGGTCTCATTCATGTCAGATCTGGCCCTTATAACAAATGAGTTTCGACACTCCTGATCTATGGGGTTGCCATAAGTGAGCTTCCGACCAACAAGGCCGATCACCTGGATCTATATTGACAGGACAGCTGTGACTCGATGGCAAAAAAATAAATGTCTATGGGAACACTTTATTTCTCTGCAAAATATTGCCAAGCATCACATACTGTCAGGCTCAACAGCAAGTAAGTCCAGGCATTCTTCTTACAGAGAAATGCTTTATTGGAATACAAGAATGATGCCCACAGTAATAGCACTATTGTCAGGAATGCCCAGTCGGGCAGGTCTACATGTTATTATAGCATGATGCAAAGCCAAACTAGCAAATGAACTCTTAGCGCGCTCGGGGGAAACTCCCGGCGGGGGATTACTTAATGACCGGGAGAACTACCCCCCCCTCACCACCTAGTCACGTAGGACTGGAAAATTCCCCTGAGCTGAGAAACAATCCCAAGCCTCTTGCCAAGGCCATCCCGATAACGAGCAGTGAAGAAGTCTCCCACAGTTGCAGCTGGCGAACTAGGCGTAAGCGTCAAAGCAGGAAGCGATACACTAAACAATGCATACAGTGTACTTGCAAAATGAAAGAAAATGGCTGCTCTCTGACACATACATAGAATTCTCTGCTTCGAGGAGGCCTTTCTGCACCCTTGTAAACACAGAGACCTTCGTGCCATTAACTCTGGAGAGAAACAAAAGTTCTGAGCAATGGATTTTCTTACCAGCGCATCGCAAAATACTCTGCCGCAGATACTGGGGTTATTGGTGGGGATCAGGGCTTTTTGGTAGAAAAAGCCCAGCAGAAACTCATTAGCATAATAGGCCACACCCAACAGCAGAAACTCATTGGCATATCAGGCCACACCCCCGTGCTACGAGAAGTGTGGTCATCCAGCCACACCCAGTGTTCCCTCTAAGCTGAGTTAGTGTGAGCTGGCTCACAGATTTTTAGCCTCTGGCTCACAGTTTTTTAGCCTCTGGCTCACACATTTATGACTTCGCTCAGGACGGCTGGCTCCAGAACAAACTAATTCATGCAACAGCCAAATTGCTCACCCATAACTTTAATATCAGTAGTTCGCAAGGTAGAATTTTTGCTCACAAGACTCCACAGCTTAGAGGCAGCACTGGCCACACCCACCTTTTGCTTCTTATTCTGTTTACTTTGTTTGTTGTCAAAACCCAGGACTTTTTTGGTAGCAGGAACTCCTTTGTGTGTTAGGCCACATACACCCCATGCAGCCAATCTGAATGAGTTTCTGCTGTTGGGAGTGGCCAGTTATGCTAATGAGTTCCTGCTGGGTGTGGCCAACTCGGGAGCCAGCCAGAACACCGTTCCAGTGCATTCCTGCCCAGAAATAGCCCTGGTGGGGATGACTGCGCTGCTTCCAACCCAGCACAAGTTTCGCTCCCCTCCTTTCAAGGGCTAAGATCTCGGCCCCACAGAGCAGAGAGGAGATCTGCTTACCACGGGAGTCCTTTGTCTCTGAGCATTCACTGAGGAACAGCATTGCTTGACCAGAAGCCGGATTCCTGGGTCCATTTCCTAGGTTTCCTTCAAGCAGATCCTGAGACCCCGTCATTTCTCCGGACTTCAGACGACGCCTCTGCAACCCAGGAGAACAATAATGGTACTGACGAGGTCCGTAAAGCACCCAGAAAAACCTCTCTGCCGTTCAGAAGTTACTACACAAAGTCACTGTATTTAGCGCAATAATGAAAAATAGATTTTTGAGGACTATAGGAGAGCCAGTCCTGTCTGTAGCATCACAGGAGGAAATGCTATGCAGGGACTGGCTCGCTCACAGCTTTTCGTGGTTTCAGAAGTGGGCATGGAAACGGCGGCTAAATAAAGAGGAGAGATCCCTATAAAAGGAAATCACCATGCTGAGGGGAGGCAGGAAGGGTGGCTTAGTCAATGGAAAAACATCTGTGTGGGAAGCGAAAAAGAGAGCTTCCAATAATTAGCGACTAACAGTAATCTGTTTGTCCTCTGATAACAACAGAAACCGACTCACTGATCAAAAGTTAAATTGGCTGTAGTCAAACCAGAGAAACATCTGATCAACGGATGGTTTTCATACTTCTCAGGCGCCCGTTGTTTCTTCTTCTTCAGCCCACCAAGCTGAAGGCGCAATTCAAACTGAATTTGAACACAGCCCCACCCATACTAAGAGTCTGCCCAAAAGGAAGCAAAGAAGCCTTAAGATCAGGTCCTGAAACTTCCCATTTCTTCCCTTCTCTCCTTTTACTTCCCAGCTAATCAGGCAGCCAACCTGCTCAGAGAGCCTGGCTTCTCTAGTGGATCAGTTGACAGGCTAGGATCTTAGACGACCCGGGTTCAAATCCCCATTTCTACCATGGAAACTCGCTGGGTGACTTTGGGCCCGTCACAAACCCTCATCCTGGGCTACCTAACAGACCTGTCGTTGTGAGAGAATATCGGAGAGGAGAACAACGTGCCAAAAGCCACTTTGGGTCCCAGCGGTGGGGAGAAAAGCAGAATATAAATAAATAAATGCACCGTTAAGTACAAATGCATGCCTTGAAGCCTGCTGGTGAACTCGAAAGTGTTGTTCCTCCTAACAGGCGTCGTGTGGAGGGCTTTGGCTTTTTGGGAGTTTCTTTCATTTTGGAAATGAGAACTCTCACACTTTTATTCACCGTTTCCAGGCCAAAACGCCTGTGGAAAGCCACGGAACAGGCTGGAACGAAAATCAAAACAACAATAGTACTGCAAAGGAGAACAGTGGTGTGCGTAACAGTTACAATATTTTAGAAATGAAAAAGGTGCAATGCCACACCTTTATTCACTGGAGTAAGCCAACTCAGCCTGCCCGGAGACAGCTACATTGCTCTACAGGTCTATCTGTGTTGTCTTCTTAATGAATGGGATGCCTCCCTTTGCCAACTGGGAGCTTCTTTCTGACACCTCATTCTCTTCCTGTAGGCCACAAAGACTGCTGGAGAACTCGAAAGCGTTGCCCATCCTAAAAAGGCATCGAGCATATGGGGCTTTGGCGTCTTATGAAATGTCATTTGAGTAAGTGTTAATTACGTCCTGCCCATCTGCGTGCCTAACAGGAAAGCCCCAAAGAGAACCCGGGGCAGGGCGGCACGTTTCACTTGTGTCTTTCCTCAGCTCTATGGGGGAAAAAAGCCCTTCCAAGCATCGAGACAGAACAAGCCTGGGACAGCACGAAACCTGGACTCCTGGTCCAAATGGAAAGCTGCCATCAAGCCCAGTATCAGACGCAGGCATCTCGATCGCTGTACCTATTGTAATTCTTCTCGAGCACCTCGGGGGGACTTTCATATGAGAAGTAACCTTGAAGAGATAAGACTTTTGCATGGCTAGGATGGACCGCGTATCTTTCACGGTCCGGATAGTATTGCTGAGTGGCGCGTATGAATGGAATGTGCGTTTTGGTTATACACTGCTTTCCCACCTTTGCGCCCCAGTCCTGACAAAGAAGTTCAGCCCTCAGCATCTCATTTCTCCTAATAAACTTTCTCTAAAGAAAGACTGCGTGGAGCGTGAATTGACTGGGACCCTGACACTCACTGTGGGGGGGAACTCTGCCCCTTGGCGTTTCCATAACTCTGTTAGAAACCCGTTCAGTTTTTGAGTGGAAGTCCTGAATCTATTCTACACATACTCTGCCCTTTGCAGAGAAATGCCACAAGGAGTTTCACAGACGAAGACCAAAAACCACATGTGCACACGTGGTTGTAAAGCCCAAGGCAAGCCGCTGCTCAGTCCCCTCATCATTCAGAAACTTCACTACGAGCCCAGTAATATGCCCCGCTCGGTTCTTCACAAGCGCACACAAATAGCGGAAACCACCTTAATCAGCACACGTTTAGCTTTGGTGAGGCGAGAGGCCCGATTCTATGCACGCTTAAGGTAAAGGTTCCCTTGCTCGAAAGCCAGTCGAATGTGACTCTAGGGTTGCGGTGCTCATCTCCGTTTCAAAGCCGAAGAGCCAGCGCTGTCCGAAGACGTTTCCGTGGTCATGTGGTCAGCATGACTAAACACCAAGGCGCACAGAACGCTGTTACCTTCCCACCGAAGTGGTACCTATTTATCTACTTGCAATTTCTTGCTTTCGAGCTGCTAGGTTGGCAGGAGCTGGAACTAGAGACGGAGCTCACTCCGTCATACGGCACTCTCAGGTCTCGAACTGCTGAACTACTGACCTTCCACAGCCTGCAGTTCAGCGTCTTAACCACTTGAGCCACCGCGGCTCAGGCATAAAACCCCTGGTGTTCCATGGAACTTTCTCCCAAGTAAAAGCACACACTTGCTGGGGATATGCCCTGTTCATCACAGTGGGGCTTTCTACAGAGTGAGCTTAGATTATAGCATCTTCTTCTTCTTTTGAGAGATTTCCCCTTTCTCCAAATTTATAAGCCAAGGCCTTATAAGAACAGGTTTTTTTGTTACTGCTAACCTGTTCCCTCCGTTTTTCATGTGAGCGATGGGTCTGGGAAGAGTAATGGTGCAGCGGAAAAGAGACAAAAGAGCGTATTCTTTCCTTCTTTCTTCGTTTATAGCCTGCTTCTCTCCCCAAAGGGAACCCAGAGCACCACACTTCCTTCTCCTCTCCAACATTTCTTCCTCACAGCAACCCTGTGAGGGTGATGATTGGGGGTCTGGAGGCTGAGCCCTACGAGGAAAGGCTCAGGGCCCTGGGATTGTTTAGTCTGCAGAAGAGGAGATTGAAGGGGGGACATGATGGCTCTCTTTAAATATCGGAAAGGCTGTCACTTGGAGGAGGGCCAAGGAGCTGTTCCAGTTGGCAGCAGAGGAGAGGACCTGACGCGACGGGTTCAAATTACATGCAGGAAGGTATTGGCTGGATATGAGGGAAAACTTCTTCGTGGTCAGAGTGATTCAAAGGTGGGATCAGCTGCCTAGGGAGGTGGTTGGCTCCCCTTCACTGTCAGCTTTCAAGAAGAGGCTGGACGAATCTTTGTCAGAGATGCTTTAGGCTGGTCCAGCATTGGGCAGGGATTTGGACTAGATGGTCTGTATGGCCCCTTCCAACTCTTGTGATTCTATGGGGTTGATCCCGGCCCAAGCAAGCATCTGGGGCAGAGCGGGGATTCAGATGTGGGTCTCCCTAGTCTCACACACTCTTCCTGCTGCCCCCCCCCCCCGCCTCTCATATTGCTGCTGTCCGGTCACAAAACACTCACCGTTTGTTTCTCTCCCCAAGGCACAGAAACTCCCTGATCTTCCACACCTCCAGAGACTTCAGGTAAATACACTGATGCAGGGGCAAGCTAAGGGGGAAGCCCTGCAAAATGCAACTCCCACTCGAAAGCGTTTCTGCCTGTTTTCTAAAAATAAACTCGAGGAAGGTGTATTTATCTAGCTCAGTATCCTGTTTCCTACGCGGGCCAGCAACGAACGAATAAACGGGGTGGATTCTTCCGAATGCTCCAGCTGAAGACGTTTCTCACAGTGCCCGAAGCCTCCCCCTGTTAGTACATCAGTCTTTTAATGTTGTTTTTTTTAAAATAAAGACTGAGTATCTAAAGTAAATGCAGTTTGTCTTAAAGCTACAAATACATTACACTTTTATACACACACATATATAAATACACACACCCATATATAAAACACCAACTGCAATGGGACCACCCCATCCCCTTTAGGAACATTTATCCGTTTTCAGTTTCAACGTTTCCGTTTTAAGAAGAAGTTTTCAAACTGCGGCAGGGATTTTGTACGAACATCCTTTGAACGGCAGGAAAGGGGATTTCACTTTTTGGGCTTTGCCCTTTCCTCCTACCGCTTCCGGGAAAGCCGGCCACGAGGGACCCGACGCCCGTCGTCCTCCCGCCCTGCTTGGCATCCGGAGACAGACCGCCGGCGCACGGGGGGGGGGGGCCTCCGTTCTTCCCGGCCCGCAGCCGCGCTGGCCGAGCTCCCCTCCCTCGACGAGTCGGTTCGCCCCCTCTTAAGGGCGGCCCGGAGCAAGGAATGCCCCACGTGGCGAAAAAGGGGGCTTCCTTTTGTGCGTCCTCCTGGATCGGGAGCCCCTCGGCTCCCCGGGTCTTCTTCGCCCCGCCGGCTCCCTCCCTCCCCGCCGCAGCCCTGTCCTCACCTGGTCTCGAGCCGTTCCGCCGACCTCCCCGCAGCCGCGCCCGGAGAAGCGAAAGAGAAAGCGGAGCCACTTCCCCCTTCCCATTGGCTAGTGACGCGCAGACTGGGGCCAATCAGGAAGCCAGGGCGTTCCTAACCGAGGGGGCCAAGGCTCAGTGGGCGGAGCCGCCACTTTGATCGCGAGTTCTGCCCCTTGACCTCGGGTTGCCAACCTCCCGGGGGCGACTGGGAATCTCCTGGGATTGTAACTATTCTCCAGGTGGTAGAGGTCAGCTCACCTGGAGAAAACGGTCGCTTTGGAAGGTGGCCTAGATGGCGCTGCAGCCCACTGAAGTCCGCCCCCCCCCCGGTGATTTCCCAGCTGGGGGGACCTCCCTTGCCTGAGACCCTGGAGAGCGGCTGCCATTCAGAGGCGAGACGACACTGCCTTCGATGTTCTGGTTGGATGTAAGGCAAGTGCCCCGAGTTCAAGGGGCTGCCCAGGTGGAGGTGCAGAGCACCAGCCCGACCCCCTCTCCGAAGGAAAGAGAAGGCTCCCGGTGCGGAGTTCAAGACGACGCGCCTGCAGCTAGCAAAGGAGCTCCCTCCCTCCCTCCCTCCCTGCACCACGGAAAGGCCGGCCGCCAAGTCGGGCGGGGACAATGCTTCCTCTAAGCTGTGGAGTCTGTGAGCAAAAATTCTACCTTGAGAGCTCCTGGCATTAGAGTGGTGAGCGAGCAATCGGGCTGCTGCTGCATAAATCAGTTTGCTCTGAAGCCGTCCTTCCTGAGACAAAAATGTCTGAGCCGGAGGCTAAAACCTGTGAGCTGGCTCACACCAACTCAGCTTAGAGGGAACACTGGGGAGGGGGGCAGTCAAGCCACTTTTGCAACTTGACCAGTTCATAGAATGTTAGAGTTGGAAGGGATCTTGCAGGTCATCTAGTCCAACCCCCTGCACTCTGCAGGAGCACAGCCGAAAGATAGCCCTACATACCTACAACATACACGAAAGATGGTCGTCCAGCCTCCGCTTGAAAACATCTGGTTTCTCTGGTGTCGTTGGGCATGGGCTACCAAGAAGAGGCTGCACTCACTCCCCCCCACCCGGCTTTTGGCCTTGAACCTGCAGACTTCCCTTGGAGAAGGAGGGGGGCTAGGAAGCCCTCCCCCGAGGGACCGGATAGTGCTGTACCTGCCTCTGCCTGCAGGGGGGGGGACATTCCCAACAGGGGAAACGTTGCAGGCAGAGCTGCAGGGAGTGGGTCGAGGGGACTGAGGCAGACCCCGTGGTGGGGGAGCCAGTCCTGGAGAGCCTCGGGGGAGTGGACGGAGCAGAAAAATTTGGTAAAATTAGTTTGCTATTCATAGCTTGTGATGGATCTTTATTCATTGGAGAGGCGGTATATCCTTCCCTTGCAAAAATCTGTACAAAAAAAGGTACATGGGAAATGTACAAAACAACAAACTCTTAAGACTACATCCTTACTGTTGCAAATTATAACAGGCTGACTGACCACAGGGTTGATGAGGTTATGTATCCTATATACATAAATAGCCTGAGCTTAAATCTCACCCCTATCTAAGCCTGGTATTGAAAACAGCAAACTCTGATTGGCTACTTTGCATAGCAGACCAATCAGGATGCCAGAAAGGTTCTGGAGGGAGATATTCTTATTGGCTGTTATGTTACTGTTCTGATTGGTTATTAAAGCAACAAGGGGCGTGGTCATGCCAGCCCGGATAGTTTAAAAGGGGGGCCTGTTGCTCTCTTGTTTTTGTGTTCCTTCCTATAGTGTAAATAAAGCTGAAATCACTTACTATGAGCTGCTGCCTTAAGTCTCATACTTAACAGTTGATAAAGAAGATTCTTCTTTCTTCTTGACCCTAGAAGGAAATCGCCTGGATACATTAACCAATGATTGCTGGTAAATAGGCTTCAGTCCCAGGGAGGGGCCAGACCCCCACCTTCCAGAGAAAAACTCTGCTTCGGCTATCTTGATGTCAAAAGGCAGTCGCAGGGAACCCTACAGTTTGGGGTCTCAATGCTGGCGGAGGGGAGTTTAGTTTCCCCCCCCCATGCTGTTCCGGCCTCCCCACTTGTGCCATTTACCCAACAGAAACCTCCTCCACCCAGAATAATACTTGCAGTGATAGAGGGGAAAGTCATGTGATACCCCCATTGTCCTGGGGGACAACTTCCAGTGGGGGATGGGTACACAGGGGAGGGGGAGGGTATACCCCCCCATGGTCCAATATTATGGCCCTGGAGTCCAGAGAGAGGCTGTGAGCCGGGAGAGGTGGAGACTCCACTCATGGACCGGTTTCTGGATACGCTGGTCTTTCAGCTTCATAGCCTTGCTCCGTCATGAGGCCTGCAAACTCCCAGAGTGCTTTGCAGCAGGCCCAGAAGAGGCCCGAGCGCTCTTGCTTTCCGCTCTGGCCTACCTCACACAACCTCCTCGCTTGGAGCAAGACCATGGGTGCTTCTCTTGGCAGAGAACGTGCTTGGCCTTCTAGCCACATCTGGATTCTGGGTGTTGACATCTAGAGACCTCCACAACTTTGGATCTCTGTGCATCGATGCCAACACCTCCTTTCAGCCTCTGATATTGCTGAATTCTCTCCCTCCCCCCGCCACCAAATGCATAAGGTAGAAGCACCCCTGATGAGATAGAGCCACTGTTCCCTTATTTCCTTGGTCTCTGGTTCCCTGCCTGTTTCTGTGCTGCTAATTTAAAAACTGCTTGTTGTAACAACAATGGACTCCCCTCCTGACAGGAACTTGTCTGCACATGCTGACTGTGCTGTGCCATGGAGGTTTTAGGGCTGGAAAAGCACAAAGCAAATCAAAGGCAAAAAATGGGCAGGCTGAACATAAGTGCACTGAAGTCTCTTCATCTTCCAGCCTAGCTCCAAAGCTCCAATAGTAAAGACAAAGGTTTCCCTTGCTCAAAAGCCAGTCGAATATGACTCTAGGGGTTGGTGCTCATCTCTGTTTCCAAGCTGAAGAGCCAGCGCTGTCTGAAGACTTCTTCCAAGGTCATGTGGCCGGCAAGACTAAACACCGAGGTGCACAGAACGCTGTTACCTTCCCACCAAAGCCTCAATACCTACCCTCTAAAATGCAGAAGGTTGCAATGAAAAGAAAGGGGATACATAAGAAGCCCACCGGATCCAAAGTCAAAGGGGGCAGCAATGTCAAAATCTCCCCCCCATTCCCCTTTTCATTGGCTGAGAGATCAGCAGTGCAAGCCAAAGGTTTCAAGGGAGTGACTGAATCGTGGACTGCAATGTTTTGCAGTTTTCTCCCTCTGTGTAATACACAGTAGTACAGTCTGGCTGGCTCCTTAAGAGTCCCTGACTGTCCTTTGGGAAATGGAGGCCATACATATGCGTGTTATCCTGGAACAATCACTCCCCATTCCTTTTGCTTCAGAATTGTTTCAGGAGGCCAAATTTAACATCAAAAATCCACAATTGGGCACAGATTTGAAAACTGCTAAGGAATCTACTTATTTGACACTGTTTAGTTACCCTTTCATAGGGTGCATTCAGACGGGCCATTTAGTCTGCTTTCGGCACGCTTCAGTAATGGATTTTATATCCGCATTCACACACCCAACATCTGCACACCGTTTCCAGCCGTCGCTTTCCGGATCAAACCCCTTTAAACCGGAGTATTTTGATACCACTTATCCAAGTGGTGTTTTCCTGATTCTCCGGTTCTAGCCGCACTTTTCTGATGTCTGATTGCTCCTGTGGTGTCGAGCCACTTCCGGGTGCCTCAACACCCCCCCCCCGGAAAGCCGCTGTTCGTCCGCCACTTTTTTTATGCCTTGGTGGTATGCGCATAGGCGGAGCTCTGCTCCTAAGTTAATAAAAGCAAAGTTTAAATGGTGCCTAGTTTTAGCATTTAGATGAGTTCAGGATCTTATGGAGGCCAGTTTCGGGGTAAAAGTTTAAAGGAAAGAGTTCATTTAAAGTTTAAAGGGAAGTGTGGAAATCACTGTTCTGCACACACACAAAAATTTTAGTTCTACAGATGGCTGCCTGTGCGCATGCTCAAACTGAGAGGGAAAACCCCCCCACCGATGCATGCTCCCACGTGTGGACGGTGGAGAGCGATGTGGCTGCGCAGCGATCCGGAACAAGGAGGTGAGTGTGATCACAATTCTCCGGGTTACAAAAACCCACATCAGACCGGAGCAGTTTACACCGCTCCCAGCATACTGTCTGAACGCACCCATAGATTCAGATGTCAGAGCGGGAGAGGTTACAGTTAACACCTCTGAAACTTGAAACTTTCCCACTTGTTAGCCTGTATTTACTCCTCACTATTCCAGTGTGATATTTAATTTTAAAAATGTGGGTGAATTTCTTTGACGGTTGTTTTTTCTAACACATACACAGCTATCTTTTTTTTTTTTTTAACCCAAATCTATAACAACATATTTGGGTTCGTTCTTAAAGTTCTGACGTGCTTCTTCCCTTAGTGATATTCACTGAATTTCAAGATGGTTAGGAAAGTTGTGGCACACTTTCTTTTCTGTAAAATGCAATCTTAGTGAGAAAAATGGATGATAAACGAAGTAAATCAAACAATTATTGGTCATGATTTATGAACATGTAGACAGAAGAAAGGATCAGTTCCCATTTACTGATATGCTTGCTATTCACAATTAATAAATAAATAAATCAATCAACTGTCTTCTGATTGTACTCGTATAACGATACCGCCCTGGTCATAAATATGTTGTCGAAGGCTTTGAGGGCTGGAATTCATTAGCTGTTGTAGATTCTCGGGGCTGTATGGAGCCCCGAAAATCGACAACAACTAATTTTATCACATCCTTTTTAAAAAATGTAAAGGAATGTTTCATCACATGACTAACAGGGCTTTTAATACCTACATTCTTATGGAAACTTTTAAATGAAATCCAACATAATTCTAACAGCAAATTTTAATAGCAAATACTGTTAATCCTAACAGCAAATCCTAACAGCAAATTTTAATAGCAAATGCTCCACTTGGAAATCTCAAATGAATATTTCTTCACACTTTTAAATCATAAACTCCAACACTCTACTGTTTCAGTATCTCTGGGCAAGGTACATCAGCACATACCAAGTAACTTAACAACATATCAAAATCAATGTTGGTCACAGTTACTTTGAAGATCGATGCCTGTCCACCGTTCAGGCCTTCAAAGACAAACCAGTCCAAACACAAAGCACATGAACGGTTCTTTTCCCTTGCTGATGTTGCTTCTGACCATTCCTGGGCCCAGAGCTACACCTGCCCCATCAGTTTCCCCACAGTCTGCTAGCCTGATGGTAGCTAAAACCCCCACAGGCAGGGCCGGCTCGAGGTGGTTCTGCGCCCTAGGTGGGCACAGATGCCAACCTCCCAGTGGGCCCTGGAGACCCTTTTGCTCCGCTGCCGCCTCCTCCACCCCACTGGGGTGCTCTTCACTGGTGGCGCCGGCCGCCGCCTCCTCTCCCCCCCCAAGGGGGGAAGGGGAGGGGGAGGGCGGGCAAGTTCTCCGTCGCGAAAAGGAGCACGAGAGGGAGGGGAGAGGGGGAAGGAGAGGCCACATGTAATTAAAAGGCCATCTGATCCGATGGAGGAGGCTGGGCTGTCCAAAGAGCAAAGGGGGGCAGCTGGCTTTATTGACAGCCAGATAAGCAGGTGGGACTCGCGGCGTTTCCAGCACTCCTTTGGAGAACCCTGCTGGGTTGCAGGGAGCCCGGCTCCCTTAATGCCAGCGACGCCAAACAATCTGGCCAACGTGCTTCTGGGCCTGAGCAGTCCAGTCTGGGCCACCCTCACCCAGGGGCCTCCTCCTCCGCCTCGGCCTCCTCCTGCGGCCCTGGCAGAGCAGAGTGGCCCACGCCAGGCGCAGAGGAGCGCCAGCCTCGCCGGGAAGACTCGGGCTGCCCCCAAGGGGACCAGGGCACTCGATCCCCCACGCCGCTTCCCCAGGACGCCCAGCCCGAGAGGGAAGAGGAGTGAATCCCTGGGTGGGTTGGCTACTGGGCAGCTCCGGCCCCTTGAGCGTCCTCCCTGCCCGCCCCCCAGCCCAGATCTGCAGCACCCCAAGATGAGCTGGTGTGGTCTGATCCCGCCGCCCCCGCCCTCCTCTCCCCCCGAGGGGGAGGGGGAGGGCGGGCAAGCTCTGCCGCCGCCTCCTGCACCCCACTGGGGCGGTCTTCACTGGTGGCGGCGGTGGGGAGGCTGGCGACAGTGGCAGGGGGCTTTTCGCGGGGGGGCGGGGCGCAGTTTGGCGCCCCTGCGAGCCGGCGCGCCCTAGGCAAGCACCTAGCTCAGCTAGCGGGCAAGCGGGCCTTGCCCACAGGAAGAGGCCTGACGGAGCTGTCTTCCACCTTCATGGAAATCAGTGGCAGTTCTGGCCACCTCAGTCAGAGTAGGAAAACCACAAGGGCCAACATCTGGGCACTAGGGGAGAGAGGAGTGCCGAAAGGAGTCCTTTGGGCTCCTTTCAGCAATAGCTAACTTTTCAAACTCTGGAATAAGAGTTCTCAGCACGCACAGGCCAACACTCCACCCTCTGAACTCTTCATCAACGAACCTCCCGTCCTCATGTGGTGGCTGATGCAAAATAAGCTGAAACGTGTTATTCTACACAAGTGTACAGAAAGCTTCATCCCATTATTATTAAAATAATGCAAAGCTTGTGGTTTTGTAAATAAACTGCATGTGAGAATACTGTTGGAGACAGATGCCTCAGGCGAGTAATCTCAAGAGTGCTCAGCCACTATATCTCTAACTTTGAGTTCACGGATTCATGAAGGTATTTATACCTTGCTTTACACTGAGGATGGATTTCTCCATCTGGACTTAGTATGTCCTTCACAGGTTGCCATAGAGATGCTTGCTGCAGATCCAGTATCGGCGCTTTTCACACCATGTCGAGCTGACCTCATCTTTATTCAGGTAAGCGCAAAGTCCTTCGCTGCCAACTGGAAACCTGCAGCAAGGATAACCCCCGCAGGGAGAGCCAGAGCTTACCTTTGCACTGTGCCAACTCCACACTTCGTCCAAGAATACGGATCAAAAAATCCACACCATGGGGCCACATACGGATAGGGGAGATGTTTCAAGAAGCTAGGAGGAAACCCGGGGTTGTGCAGGAAAATATGAAAAAGCCGTGGCACTAAAATCCCCTACAGACGATAGAAACACCAGCTCCACACACTGGAAAAATTGGGGCTGGCCTTACAGGTTGTCACAACAATCTAAAATGAAGCTAAACAATGAGAGTCTGCGAATGAGGGGCACGACAAGGTAAGGGGAAAGCAGGAGGGTGGGCAGAAAGATTGGGGTAGGGAAGAAGAAAGCAGGGCGGGGGGGCAGTGGGGGGCAGGATTTTCCCCTTCCCTAGTCTCTGTAGGTCTAACTTTTGCAGCCCCCTCAGGGGATAAAGGCCATCTATTGGGACACTTTCAAGAGCCAGTGCTGTCTAAACCCATCCCAGACGGCTGCAAAAGCAGAATCAATCCCATTTCTGCAGCCACCTTCAGGAAAAGTGAGAGCAATCTGCCAACTTTTTGACATGCGTCCCCTTCTTGATCAAATCTCAGCTAGGGAGGGGAGGTCCTTGGTTTTGCGAAGATATCTAAACATCGGGAAACTAGACACAGTAAACATAATTCCTGAACTGCTTCAAGGGCTTAAAAACATGGATCCCACAATGTGTTGGGAAACACGCAAAGGACTATGCAGGTGGGAACTGCACCCCGGATGTGAAAGTTTACCAAAAATGTTCTCTACCTCCTCCCCACTCTTACTGACAGGGTCTCAGGTCATTGGGCTCAAAGTTCAGAATGAGAGATGCGCACTCACCTGTTGTTGAAGAGGGACCCATCTGCCCATTTCCAAAGTTCTCCTGCTTCTGTCCTCCACAAGCCGATCCAATAATACCTTGCTCTTTTAGACTGATTTACAAAAGCCTTTGAAAAACAAAGAATTCACATCCTTTAAAATACATCTACTCTATAGATAAATGTTAAGATTGCACTATGTTTTATGCCACGACACTCATTTGATGGTGCTGCAGAACAAAACACACCCTTTAAAAATCCAGCCCATTCAGACACTTTCAAATGCGGTCGCTGTCTCATGTGTGTGAGAGAGAGAACACAAATTGGGGCAAAGACGGAGAAGGCGGCCACCGCAGATTTGACGTAGACACTCAGGACTGATTAATGCACCCATCTACAAGTTCTGTCACAACATGTGAGGAAGGCAGAGACACAACATTTTAACCAATAAGAAGAAAGGCCGTGCCCCTGGCACCAGGTAGAGCTGTGGAGAAGGGCTCTGGGTTGTAGCCTCCATGAAGCAGGACAACTTCAGCCCGGCCTCTACTTGGCTGCTGTTGGCTGCCTGTCTCCCTATCGCCAACTCCGCCAGACACAGAGCAAAGGCCCCGGGCCACACTGGACCACCTGTGTTGCCCACCTGAAGACCTCACCATTCCTAACCCTCACCTAGGGCAGAAGTCCCCAACCTTTTTGAGCCTGTGGGCACCTCTGGAATGTGGAGACATCGTGGTGGGTGCAGCCACAAAATATCTGCCCCAGGAGACCAAGCGAGCCACAAAATGGCTGCCACAGCTTACTTTCAAACCTTGTGCTGTGGCGGCAACTGCTGCCACTAGGGCTTGCTTTTTTTTTTTTAATAAAAAGAGGTACTGGAACTTTCAAGAGGGAAATGATGTTTTCAATCTGTATCCTGAAAACTCACAAACTTTCCAACATTTTTAGAAGAATTTTGTTGAAGAGGTTCCAGAACTCTGTTCTAGTGCAGCCCCCTGGAAAAAAGCCCTGCCCAAAGCAATGTTTCTTTAAAAGCTGCCAATCAAATCTCCAAAGGCCAATCAGAAGCCTTGCTGGACAAAAGCCCCACCTGGCCCTGCCCATTTTGTAATAACCCTTGATAAACACCAGGAAAGGTGTTGGGGGAGGCCACGGCATGACCTTCGGGACCCCTGATCGAAGGTCTCTACTGACAAGAACGCATTGGCCTCATAGCCACGTGGAGCACAAATGTCTCTCTCACCCTCTCCTGCGGAGTATCCATGGCCACCAGGGAACCTCCCTGGGAAGAGCAATCCATCTGGCTGGCGTTCCAGGTCTGCTCGGTGTCAGAGAAAAAGTAGCACCGTCCTTCATTCATAACCCAGCCCCGGGGGCAGGGACTGGCATCCGGTGAGGGTGACATGGCATCCGATGGACGGGGAGCAGCAGACACCTGATGTAGCTTTGCTGATGAATGAAATACAAGCATGTCATGGTGGACAGACAACCCCCAACCCCTGCACTTGGTGGCGGGGAGAAACTACACCTTTTCCAAGGCTCAGCTAAGCAGTGAACTGGAGGAACATCAGACCACTGGAGTCAGTACTGGCTACTCAAGCTGGCCGCAGCCTTCCAGGGTCTCTGGCAGAAACCTTTCACATCCTCTACTGTCCGGTCCTTTCACAACAGGAGGTGCCCAGGGATTGAATCTGGGACTTTCGGCATGCCAAGCAGAGGCTCTGCCACTGATCCACAGCCTCTCCTCAAGAGTCATAGAATCATAAGAGTTGGAAGGGACCTCCAGGGTCATCTAGTCCAACCCCCTGCACAATGCAGGAAATCCATAAGTACCTCCCCTACCCCACACCCCCAGTGACCGCTGTTCCACGCCCAGAAAGATGACCAAAAAACCTCCAGTTTCCCTCTAAGCTGAGTTAGTGTGAGTTAGGTCCCAGTTTTTTAACCTCCGGCTCACACATTTTTCATCTTAGCCCAGGAAGGAGGGCTCCAGAACAAACTGATTCATGCAGTAGCCAAATTGCTTGCTCACAACTTGAATGCCAGGAGCTCACAAAGTGGAATTTTTGCTCAAAAGACTCCACAGCTTAGAGGGAGCATTGCTCCAGTATCCCCAGCCAAACTGGCCTGGAGAAAAATGGCTTCCTGACCCCAACGTGGTGATCAGCATTTCTCTGGGCGTGGAGGAAAGGGCCACAAGAACTAAGCCCTGAGGCAGCCCTTCCTGCCCTCCCTCTCCTGATCTGCCCAAGTTCCCAGAACCAGCATGGCTGTCAGAGGGCCACCCAGCCTCTGCTTGGAAACCTCCCAAGAAGGAGAGCCCACCACCTCCCGAGGAGGCCTGTTCCACTGGGGAGTCGCTCTAATTGTCAGGAAGTTCTTCCTAATGTTTAGCCGAAAACTCAAACGGGGTCAAACTCCCTCCGTTAAACAGTAATTCCCAATCAAGGTTTGCAATGGGATTTTTCGAATGGAATCGCCACTATTTTGCTCCTGAAGTTTCTGCTTCCCAACAGCAGAAGAGCCAATTCGCAGCTGAGCAGCAGCAGAGTGATCAAAGGACACACCGTCAGAACCGTTTACTCGATGGGCTGTGAAAAGTATTTCAGGTTTCCTTCGACACTTGTGATGGAAGAATATGAAAGCAGAACGCCTTTAAAAATGTCCAATGTATCGGTGGTGCCACCCAGATCAGAAACATTCTGAGTCATTTCTTCTGGTCATCTGAAGATTCCTGATCTGAGAAGAGAAGGGTGGTGGGGAGAATGGAGGGGGAGACGGGAGTGAAGGAAAAGGAGCCCCACAGACAGAGGAGCTGGCAAAGGAACCATCTGCTCACATGTCCAGAGAAGAGGCAGGCAGGGGAATGCCAACATTACAGCCAACGGCTCCCTGATTTAACTGTGCTTTAAATTTTGTAATCCAACTTGAGTCTCAGAGAGAAAATCAGGCTCTCAATGAAGTAAATAAAATAAAATACAAAACAAAAGTACAATAAAAAAGTGGACTCAAGAACTCACCCAACAGATAGATATTTGTAGAGACTGAGAGCATCAGGAGAACCGTGAGTCCAATCGTGCTGCGCTTCCATCTGTTGTCATTAGCTGAAAGAGACAAAGACGGACATCACCTCATAAAGATATGTGTCACGCCATACAAGAAGAAGAAGAGGTTGGATTCATACCCCGCCCTTCACTACCCAAAGGAGTCTCAGAGCGGCTCACAAACTCCTTTCTTAAGTCGGCGTTAGAAATCTGGAATGCATACAAACCAGCTCTTTTACTGAAGATCTCTCAGCTCTCCACCTTTCTCAATCAAGAATGGTTCCCGCCAGGTTAAGAGGAAAATTCCTTTCGGGCATGGAGAGATGCAGGTATAACACGACTAATGGATTTAACAAAGAACGGAATCCCTCTGACTAAACTGGACTTAGAGAATAAACTACAGGAGAAAATCCCCTGGTTCCAGTATCTGCAGATACAAGATCTCTTGACCAAGCTTCGGAAAGAAGAGATATTTTCTAGACCGTTAAATGATTTTGAGCAATTACTAAAAAACTAAAATGTGGAAATAAAGGGAATGATAAGTAAGCTTTATAGTTTTATATTGAAGGGCGAAAAGACAACTGTCCTAAAGTCTCAAAAACAATGGCAGCTAGACTGTCAAAAGACACTTACAGAGGACCAATGGAACTCAATTTGGTCTTCACCTAGTAACACTTCCAATATTTTCAGCATTAGATTTACCTCATTCAAAATATTAAATAGGTGGTATATGACACTGGCAGTTCTACACATAATAAACTCAAAGATTCCAAATAAATGCTGGAAAAACTGTGGTGCGATAGCAGACTTTGTGCATTGCTGGTGGTCCTGCCCACAAATAAAAGGCTACTGGATGCTGATAATTCAACAAATTACATTAATAACAGAAATAAACTTACCTTGCACTCTAGATTCCATCTTTCTGGAGACATGGCGTACGTCTGTAAGTAGAAAAAGCTCAGAAACTTTAGTGTCGACTTTATTGATGTTGGCAAAAATAACAATTGCACAAAAATGGAAACAAAAATATGTTCCCTAACCCACGCTAACATGCTGGCAAGAGAAGATCTGGGAATGCTTTATTCATGGGCGCACTTTATATAATTCTTCAGCTATGCAGTCAGAAAAGTACCAGAAGTGGTTTCAAGTGGTATGGTCTCCTATCATTAGTTATCTAGAAAATAGTGAGACAATCCCAAAAAACCTGTTATACAAAAAGTTGCTGTTCTTTTAATTGTTCTGTGTTTGATGCACGTGTTAAGTGGTTGTATTAGGTGGATTTATAAAGGCTATTTGATTCCCTGGAGCTACTGGGGCGAAAATTGTTCAAGCGAGCTGGTAACTGTTCTTTGTGTCAAATATTGTTGTAATTGTATGGTTAAAAAATGAATAAAAAATAAAAAAAAATAAAAAAACCAAACTTCTTTCCCTTCCCCTCCCCACAACAGACACCCTGGGAGGTAGGCGGGGCTGAGAGAGCTCTAACAGAAACTGCTCTTTTTCAAGGGCAGCTCTGACAGAACTATGGCTTGCCCAAAGTCATCCGGCAGATGCAAGTGTCTGCATGCTGGTAAAAAACAGCTCAGCACAGAAGAATGCAAATGTCCTGTCTGGCATTCACTTGCAATCTGTTCATTATCAAGCCTGAATTTTCAGATGGACAAAGGAGTAAGAAAAAAGTCCACTAAGCATGCGCAGAGCAAACAGTATCTCTGTGATAATTAGGGACACCTTCTCCATTGCATTCAGAGGTCAGCTAAGCTGCCATAGCAGGGGGGGTAGCTGAGACTCTTCCCCGGGCCTCGGGTATTTTGTCTTTCGATTCCCGCTCACCATCTTATCTTGTAGCTCAGACAACTGACCTTGGCGCTGGCATTGCTGGAACGTTGGGCTCGTTAGTTTTAGGCGCAATTATTCGCTTTGCTTATTAGCTTACCTGCATCAGGGGGTTCAGTTCAAATTCTGTATATCTGTGCCTTTCCCACCCAGGACTCCAGTTCTGGCACTAAATGTGTACCAGATTGACTTGCTTATATTGCTCAATAAACTTGATCCTAGTTAAGGAACGCTGTTGGGACTATTCTGGCAAGACTCTGACATCAGATGCTGCTGCCAACTGTTGTAAAAGGCAACACTGACATACGACTTTCTCTTGAGGGTGCAATCCTGCCCCGTTATAATATGCAGACAGTCTTATCAGTCTGAGCAAGAAAAGTCCTGAGACTCACATGTGGTCTACAAAAGGCACAGCTCCTTGGACGTGGGGACTACCAAGTCTGGGAGATGGGGGCCTCCATGCGCCTGTGGGGTCCCCCTTCCTTGCAAAGCCGGGCTGAAAGTCTTCAGGCTTTGCAGAAGTCTGGCAGAAAGGCAGTCTCCATTCCATGAGTGCTTCTCACACCCAACAGAAAAGGATGTATTAATGTCCTCCTATTTAACACTGGGAAAACCAGATACCAGAATAGGGCGGAACGTCTAAAGTAACTGATTCGATAGGGCCTAAAGACAGAGCTGAAAATGTTGTTAAAAACTGGCCCATTCATCATCGAACGATGACACATGCGTTTGCTTGGCTGCAAATTTAAGTTACCTTCATGTTGTCTTGGGCTGAACGCTCCTGATAAACTAAAACGACTGAACTGAGGCTACCGTGCTTCGGTCACATTGCGAGAGAAGAGTCTCTGGAGCAGACGATAAGGCTAGGCAAAGTGGAAGGCAACAGGAAAAGGAAAAGAACCAACGTGTGACGGATTAACTCAGTGTGAGGAACCCTCAACCCTCAGTTTGCAAGACCTGAAAAAGGCTGTTAACAAAAGGGTGTTCTGGAGGTCATTCACGCATAGCGTCGCCATAAGTCAAACGCGACATTGATGGCATTTAACACACGCAGACATAACTTGTAGAATTCAGTAATTCTATAAGCTGTTTCTTTTAAAAAACAAAACCTGAAAACAGCAGAACAAGAAAGAGATGTCATGATTCTGTTGTGGATGGGACATCTCTGCCCGAAAAACAGCTCCTTAACGTTTCATCTGCAGTTTGGGAGGGGAGTTAACAACGGAGGGAGGGGGTGGGAGGGGCTGCAGGGAAGAGAAGGAGCTGCGGGGGGGGGGGGGGTTGAGCAGAGACTGAAGAGTGCCAGTGTGAGCTCCCAAACAGAGAGAGAGGAGCAGAGAATCACAACACCAGAGGAAGACAGATCCATTGGTCGGCCGTGCTGGTCTGAAGCAGTACAACAGATTTAGAGTCCAATGGCACCTTTAAGACCAACAAAGGTTTATTCATTTATGCACACGAAAGCTCACACCTTGAATAAACCTTTGTTGGTCTTAAAGGGGCCACTGGACTCTAAATTTGTTGAACGTCAGAGGAAGGCGATAATAAGAAGGGATTTTAGGAACTCGCCATTCTGAGGAATATTTATAGTGACTGAGATCAGCAGGAAAGTTGTGAGTCCAATTAAGGCAACAGCCTTCTTGCTGAACTTCAGTTCACCACCATTGGCTAAAAAAGCCAAACATACATACCTATCACTTCATGAAGATGCATCTTAGCCATTTTTGTTCAAAAATAACAGAAAAGCTGATGATTCTAAGGAGCACCTTTGGGTTGAGGCAAAAGACCAATCCGTAGCTACTTAAGGATTCTGGAACAAGCTGTCCCGTCTCACGAGATAGAGAGGATGAAGTGCCTCCTTAGTGGAAACTTGACTACAGCTTTTAGGTAGCTGAAGGCTAGAATGTAGATTGTGGACATGCACACAATGCATTTCTCTATATTGAGGGGTGAGATCTTGAAATTCTGGATGTGATTACAAGAGCTTTTGTCAATTTTTTGGTATCAATAAATTTTATAAATTTAAGAATGTGATGTCTGGTCTTCTCTTTTCCCAGGACTGTCATTTCTCAGAGTAAAATTTAAAGATCCTCTCTTATAGCCAAGAGGCTTAACCTGGGATGAATACAGGTTAACAACTTGGAGGTTACACTGGCTGCCAGGAAGACAGACGTCCCCAACAGTCCTTTGGACCAGTTCTCACTCCTGCCAGTCTTTCATGTACCACTGAAAGATCTAGTTGCCCTCTTTAAAGTAGGGCTAGATGTTCTCTGTGGACCCCTGCCAGCTCCGAAGGGGCAAACCCTCTCATGTATGGGAACCTTTACCTTTACTAGACCAATGAAAGCTGCAGCACTGGTCCTAGTTTACGGCGAGATCTGAATGTAGCCACTGTCCCTCAGAGAACATAGTTGGCTTGTACTTGAATGGGGTGTGTGTGGTATAATTTAACCCAATCTTGTGACATCTCAGAAGCTAAACAGGGTTGGTACTTAGATAGGTGGCTCAAGTGGTTAAGACGCTGAACTGCAGGCTGTGGAAGGTCAGTAGTTCAGCAGTTCGAGACCCGAGAGTGCCGCATGACGGGGTGAGCTCCCATCTCTGGCTCCAGCTCCTGCCAACCTAGCAGTTTGAAAGCAAGAAATTGCAAGTAGATAAACAGGTACCGCTTCGGTGGGAAGGTAACAGCGTTCTGTGCGCCTCGGTGTCTAGTCATGCCGGCCACATGACCACGGAAAGGTCTTCGGACAGCGCTGGCTCTTCGGCTTGGAAACGGAGATGAGCACCACATCCCTAGAGTTGGATTCGACTGGCTTTCGAGCAAGGGAAACCTAGATGTTCTCTGCGGACAAAATCTTGATTCTGTAGGCAGAATTAACATTAAATCCGCCAGACAGTTCAAGTTACCAGCCACAAATCCGCAGGGGTGGCCATGCACTCTGAATGCTGGTGTCAACTCTGCACAGAATGTCGCTTCAAAGACCTGTGCACCCGGTTCCCCATTGATTGGCTGGGAAATGTCAAAATGGTGGGGAAGACAAGAAAGAAGGCAGAGAAGTAAAGCAAATCCATAAATATACTGACCAAAACATCTTCTGCAGCCACAAAGGAGTCCTGACTGTGTATGCTTGTTTCCTTCTGGTTTGTTTTCTGTTGCAGAAATCACAAAACAAAAATTGTTTGTAAGAGAGAAGAAGAATGCTGGCCCCCGGGGAGCAGGGCTGGACCCTCATAGGCCAAATCTAGGCAGCCGCCTGTGTCAGGCACTTCAGAAAGTCAGTCAAACACCAGGCTCCATGAAGAAGATAGCGTTTATTGAAAGCAGTTCTAAAGGTCCATTAACAATTCCTTGTTAGAGATAAAGGACTACAGGCAAGCGTCTACAATTATACCCCCTTGGGTTATTCCCCCCTTAACCTACCAATGGCTAACAAGCCCGCGCGGGGGGGGGGAAGGTGCAGAAGCATTAACCCAAAGGCTGAGCTGTCTTCCCAGGGGAAAAGAAAAGAAAACATTCCTGGGGAAACCAAGGCCATTTGGGCCCTTGCAGATAACCCGAGCTGTGAATCTGTACGTTGCCCTGGCAACCTGCACACCTCCCTACATACCAGACATGAAAAGACACAGACCATCCATCCCTCCTCCCTGCCCTTCCTTCTCATGGCAGGGTCACCTGACATTCTGGGGCACTGGCCTGCAGGGGGCGCTGGCCTGCCCTCCCCTGTTCATTTCTGGGCCGCTCCCTCCCGCCGCCGAGGACTGCTCCTGCACTTGCCTTCCCAGCCACCGCAAGAGGCGAGTCTGCTGCCCCGGTGCCCTCCAGGCTCTGTCCCCGCGCCTGCAGCATCCCGCGAGCCGTCTGGGGCGCCCTTCCTGGCCCTGTGCTGTGCTCTGCCCTCTGTGAAAAAACCTGGAGCCGGCCCTGTGCCTCTCCCCCCCCAGGCAGATCCCTGGAGCGTCTCTGTAGGGGCTGAGGGCAAGCGCAGAGAAAGGGAAGGGGGGGGAGAGGCGCGCTTTGGGGAGAGGGAAACGGCGATAGAGCGGCCGAAGAGCCCCCCTCCCCTCCCTCCATAGGTGTCAACTTCAGGGGGGCTTGAGGGCTGAGGCTACCTCTGAAATTTTCCAGGGGTGACTGAGCCCTCCCTGGGCAACCAGGCTCACAAGCCTGGCCACTACCACCCCCATGCCACCCCCAACCCATTTTGAAAGCGGAGGGGTTTTTCCCTCCGCTTTCTGAGACTTCAGGTGGGGTGGCAGGAAACTCAGGGTTTGCTTCCTGAAAGCTAAGGCCCACCCCCATGGAGGATCTCTGGGCGGCTGGGTGCCCGGGCACCTTTCCTGCAGCCTTAGGCCGCTGCTGTTGTTTTCCCGCTTCCGAGTTCGCTACTTAACCAGAGCCCTTTATTTCCTCCAAGAGGAGACTCTTCTGAGTTCTTTGTTGAGCTCCACCCCTTCCCTTGACAGAGAGAGGATATTAGGAAAGCCAGGAATCAGCAGTTTACAGTCTCTGAAATTGCACACACAGCCCGTGCAGGGAGAAGGGGGAGGAGGGCAGGTGAAACCTTGAAGAGTTTAAATGCATACATTCAAGACCAACTCTCCCCTGAACTCCTGGATGAATTATGGAGAGGGATTTCTATTTTCTTTCTTTTCTTTTCTCCCCTCCCCCCCTTCTGTCCTTCCTTCCTTCCACTCTTCCCATCTATTTGCTTTCTTTCCACCTCTCACCTCCCTCCCACCCTTGTTAAAACATTCCTAGTTAGGGTTGCCAGGTTCCCCCTGTCCACCTCTGGGGGATGGGGGGAGGGGTGGCCCAATACAGGTTGGGTAACTCCTGGAGATTTGGGGATGGAGCCTGGGGAGGTCTGGGACCTCAGTGGGGTACAATGTCATAGAGTCCACCCTCCAGAACATCCATTTTCTTCAGGGAAACTAATTTTTGTAGTCTGCAAATGAGCTGTAATTCCAGGGGATCCCCAGGTCCCACCTGGAGGCTGGCACCCCTAGCTCCAGTGCTGAAACTGGAAGCTCTTCTTCTTCTGTGTGAGATGGTGGATGCAGACCACTGACATTGGCTTGTATCTGCTGAATCACCCTGCTTCATGTAGGATGCACAACAGCCAGGTGGTGGAGGGGAGGGGTGTATTTTACTTAGGTCTATATATCCTTGATTGAGAACGTTGTTGTTTTCATGGTAGTGGGGGTGGGCTGCTTCAGAGTGGAAAAACAGTCCCTAGCAATAGAATCTGTGCTGCATTTTAAGGTGGAGTTTCTAAGAAGTGTGCTAAGAAGGCACCTGTTCCTGGGGTTACCTCAACCCAGGGGCATTGCTAGGGGGGTTCCCAGGCCACCCTAATTTTCTGAGGAGCCCCTCCCTAAATGCCACATAGCTCCACCTCCATAGATAGTGACAATGGCCTGTGATGTCACTGGCTCTTCCCTATGATGTCATTGGGTTCCAGTTCTTTTAATGACTTAGCAATGCCTCTGGCCCAGCCCCAGCCCCCCTGGGAAATTGCAAAGTCTTCGCCCTTGCCTCCCTCCGTGTCCACGGAGCTGGGGGGAGAGGAGGCGGGGGCAGCGGCTCTTCCCCGCCTCTTCCTTGGCTTGCCTGGGGGCACAGGCAAGCCAGCTTAGAGAGCTTCTCCTAACCCTCCGGGTTAGAGCCAAGTGCCTCTCTCCCGACCCCTTGTTGTGTCCTCCCCTCCCTTCGGGACAAAACTCCCCAGGGGTGCGCAGCTTGAGTGCGGAAGGCCGGGGACCCTTTGGAAACCTGCCCTCAGTGTGAGGAATCCGGATTCCCCGCTCTTGGCAGAGCGACCGGAGAGTGGCCCCGGGAAAGCAGCTCTCCCCTTCTGGCTGGGGGAGTCACTCCCGGTTCGCTCCCCGAGCCCCAAACTGTCGGTGTTGACGCAGAAATATCAAAGCCTCGCCACCGCCTTTTTATCTTTTTTTTAACCAGCTCCCGCTGGGCATGGCGGGGTGGGGGTGGGGGTGGAGAGCGGGGTGGCGATGGAGAGCTCTCTGTCTCTCTTGTCTCTCTGTCAAATGACCTGAGTGCGTTTGTACAGCTGTGCCTTGTTTGTGAAAGGATGGGTGTGCGTGTGACCTGCAATCCGATCCAAATGTTTCCTAGCCAGTTTCTCCCCCGCCCAAATCAAAAGTTGTTAATCTGCCTAGTTGAAGGTCGGGAGAGGCTGGACTCTCTCTCCCCACCCCCAACTCCAGTTGTCGCCAATGGCCCCCAAGTCAAAGAGCGTCTCCTCTTCGGTCCCATTGGGAAACACTGCCTGCCTCGGGCACGCACAACTTTCTGCCCGCTTTCTGTCTTGGGTTCCTTAGGGTGCGGCCCGGTGGGAGGGCTTCTGGAGTTCTGGCTCTAAGGGTGGACCTCCTGGTGTTTTTGGTCCCGGTCCTGAGAGTCGGGGCTGTTGCGGAGGAATGGGGACGACATGGTGGAACCTGATGGGGGGGGAAGTAGGTCTCGCTGCTGCTCGGCCCCGCCTCTTGCCCAGGAGCAGGAGGGGGTTCCTCCTCTCCAGGCACTGCCTGGAGGTTGGCAACCCTGTAATCGGGCACATGCGGGGGGGGGGGCAGAAGGTAGCCCTGCCTAGAGTGCGAAAAACCCTAGGGCTGGCCCTGCCCGGGAGTCTGCCCAAAGTCCAGGATCTCAGATCTCCACATTGCTTTTCTAGGAAAAAACATCGTCCTCCTTATGAAGGAGAGAAACTCACCACAAATGTCTCCCGTCACCAAATGTCCCTTGAGGAACGGCGTCTCTTGCTCCCAAGCATTAGCAGGATGTCCTTTTGCAAGGTTCTTCCCTACCGGGTTCTCACAGTCACTTCTCACTTCTGTTGCTGAAGATGAATCTGCTACCATCTTTTCCTGGAATATTTACATTAGAAATGTGTCCCGGGCAGTGTTCCCTCTCAGCTGAGTTAGTGTGAAGCCTCAGGCTCACAGATTTCTGTCTCAGCCCAGGAAGGAGGGCTCCAGAGCAATTTAATTTATGCAGCAGCCCAATCGCCCACTCACAACTCTTAACACCAGTGGCTCACAAAGTAGAATTTTTGCTCACAAGAGCCCACAGCTTAGAGGAAGCATTGGTCCCGTGGGCACAGCCTGTCTCCGTTTCTGTCATTCCTACCTTTGGGCTCCAAACAGCTCCCCTCTCAGTCAGCCTCTTTATTCAGTTTCGTTTTCACCCCGCCCTCCTACTGGCCTTACAGGGTTTTAATCTCCAAAAGCGGTTGGTGATCCCTGCCTTTCTGATTGCGGAGTAAAAATAACAGCTGCGTTAACAGGAAATGTCCCCAGCAAAGGCACTCTCAACTGGTTTAAAAGAACCCTCCCCCACTCCATGCACCTGTCCCAGTCGGGCATATTTTGGGGGGGGGCCTCACAATGTGCAAGCAAAGGGGGATCCTGGCCAATGCTCCCTCTAAGAGCTACTGGCCTTAAAGCTGTGAGCGAGTGATTTGGCTGCTGCACAAATTAGTTTGCTCTGGAGCCAGTGGCCGATTCACCCTTAAGCAGACTCAGCACCTGCCTTAGGGCACCAGGGCCAAAAGGGGCACCACAAAGTTGGGGAAAGGGTGAATATTGGAACTTTGATACCTTTAACTTGTGAAATATTACAATAGATGCTGTCTTGCATTTTCGTAGCACTTTATGTCGCCAAAACTTGGCTTAGTTTGTCCAGTGTATTGGGTTATCCTATGAATACATTTTTGTCCTGCTGCCGCCTGCCTTGTCTATCTGGTCAGACGGGTCAACCACTAAAACGGACGGGGTCCGTGTGGGAAGGGGGGAGGGGGGCACCGAGATGGGTCAGTGCTGCTGAGGGCACCAGGGAGCCTTCCTCCGCCCCTGCCTGGAGCCCTCCTTCCCGAGCTGAGACAAAACCTGTGAGCCGGAGGCTAAAGAACTGCGAGCTGGCTCACACTTAACTCAGCTTCGAGGGAGCACTGCTCCTGGCCGGGGCTGCATTTAGGAGACCTTTGGCTAAGGGGAGGGGCGGGAGGTTCCCTTTCTCCCCCACACTTCACCCCAGCCCGCCCGCCTGCCCCGCAGGGGATCCAGGCGCCCGCCTCCGCCTCCGGGACCGGGACGGGGCGGAGCTGCCTCCTCCCCGACTGCGAGTCCGGGCGAGGCTCCGGGCAGCAAGAACGGAGAGGAGAGCCCCTTGCCGGTTCCGCAGGGCGGGCGGGCGGTTTGGGTCCCCGGCGCCTCCCCTACCTTCGTGCACGGCGCGGCCTCCCTGCCAGGAGGAGCAGCACCCCTCGGAGTCCGGCAGCGGCGCCTTCCAGACCCGCAGTCAGAGTCCCCTCCTGGGTACACGCGCGTCTCCCGTGCGCAGGCAGGCATGCAGACTTCTTCTGGCGCACCCGGGAGCGTCTCCCCAGAACTGCGCCTTGCTGGGCCTTCTTCTGGGGTGGCTCTGTTGTTTCCGGGCTGCGTAGGCGCGCTGAGTTGTTTTGGTGCTGTGCGGAGTCCGGGAAAGCCCCGGACCGACCCCGTCCCGACCCCTCCCGCCCCGCCCACCGGGGAAAAATGAGCCGGAACGGGCATGAAGCAAACCACAGTGCTGCCTACAGACCCTGCGGAATGATACTCTAGAAGTCAAAACATGGAACTCGCGCACTTCTGTTCGCCTTTCCAGGCCGAAATGCCCCTGGGAAGCCCCAGAACGGGCATGACACGAACAAGAGCGCCGCAGAAAAGCAGTGCGGTGTATTAACAGACGAGGCGGAACAAGATTTTAGAAGTGAAAGCACGGAACTCTTGCACCGTTCTTAACCCTTTTTCAGGACGGAAATGCCTCCAGAAAACAACAGAACAGGCAGGAAAAGGCGTGAGACAAAACACAGCACCACAAAAAACAGTAGCATGCATTAAAGGGAGTCCGTCTGCACCCGAAGAGTGATTCACACACGGAATTCGCTGCCACAGGAGGTGGTGGCAGCTACAAGCATGGACGGCTTCAAGAGGGAATCGGATAAACATAAGGAGCAGAGGTCCATCCCTGGCTATTAGCCACAAGGTCTAGATAGGGACTCCCCATCGGGGACAAGTGAGGCTCTGTCTTCTTGATGCTGGGGGTGGGGTGGGGGTCAAGAGTGGGAGGGTTTCTAGTGTCCTGCCCCACTGCTGGACCTCCCGATGGCACCTGGTGTTTTTGGCCTGATCCAACATTGGCTTCTCTCATGTTCTTACATTCTTAAAGGCACTCCAGAACAATATTTCAGAAATCCAAATGCAGAAATATGTTGCACTTATTAACCCGTTCTGGGCCAAAATGCCTCCACAACACCTGGGAACAGGCATGAAACAGGGGACTGTATTAAATGCACTCCAGAACAATACTTTGGAAATCCAAACACAGAAATATTAACCTGTTCCGGCCAAAATGCCTCTGGAACACCATAGAACAGACTGGAAGGGGCATTAAACAAACAACAGTACCACCAAAAACAGTGGCATGCATTAAAGGCACTTGGGAACAATATTTTGGTTATCAAAACACAAATATTTTGCACTTATTAACCCATTCTGGGCCAAAATGCCCCTGGAATGGGTATTCAGTAAATAATAGTATTGCAAGAAACAGCGGGATGTGTTAGGGCACTCCAGAACAATATTTTTTGAAATCCAAACGCAGACTTGTGTCTAGCCAGTCCCTAGAAGACGCACCAACTCACTGCCCTGCTCTGCCTGGAGATGGCTTCTATTTTTGACCGGAGTTTCTGGTGTCGCTAACATATTTCGCTTCATAGAAAGGAGTGCTTTGGAGGGGAGGGCGCTTCTCCCTGCAGCTTCAGTCTCTTGAACTGGAGCTGGTGAGGGAGGAGAGGGTGCAGACACACAGTTGTTGTTTTTTTAGGGGGGGGGTGTCCAGGGGCCTCCGAACAAGCTAGCCCCCCCCCTGCTTGTGTGTGTGGCTCTATTGCGTGTCTCTCTCGGGTGTCGGGGCATCCAGGGCACTTTCCCTGAGGAAGAGAGGGTTGCCCCCTTTCAGGTGGTCACGCAGCGGGGAAAGGTGTTCCTGCAGTCCCCGCAGACTTAGGGCTTGATCCATTGTACGGGTGGACTCAACTTCGGTCTGCTGCTCCAGACCAACTCGGCAAGTTGCCCACCCCCGAATCTATTTTAAAAGTTGCTTGTGATCCCTGCCCTTCTCTCTCCCTGGAGCAGAAAGAAACAGGTTGTGGGAAGGCACTCAACTGGGGGGGGGGGATTCCCCAGCACAGCAGTTCTCTCAGCTTGAAGGCCTGACCCTGTGGTGGGGATTGGCGCTCGGGTTGCAGGTCCTGGTGCCTTTGGGTCTCCCGCAGTTGCAGCAGGGGAGGGTCGCACTTGGGGGCTCTGGCTCACAGTGCACAAAGCAAAGGGGGTGCTGGTGGAACGCTAGGCAGTAGTTCGGGTTCCTTTGGCTAAGCCACATTTGCAACTTTTCCGAGAAGGGAAAGTTGAGACTGTGGGAAGTGCAGGGCAATGCTCCCTCTAAGCTGTGGTGTCTTGTGGGTAAAAATTCTGCTTTGTGAGCTACCGGCATTAAAGTTGTGGGGGAGCGACTGGGCCGCTGCATAAATTAGTTTGCTCTGGAGCCGTCCCCAGGGCCGGCTCCAGGTGTCTGGGCGCCCTAGGCAGGACAGCCTGGGGCGCCCCCCACTGGGGATGCCAACCACCCGCTGGGACCTGGAGACCGGGGCGTCGGCGGGGCGCTGGCTTTCCTGGAGGCTCCGCAGCTGCGGGACCCCCAGGAAAGCCGGGAAGGGGGCGCGGGGGGTCTAGCCTCCGCCCCTCCCTCCCGGCGCCGGCTTTTCTGCCGGCCCCGCTGGGAAGGGGCGGGGGTCTGGCGGCGTCGGCGGGCGCCGGGTTAGGACGGCGGGGGGGAGCAGTTTTCGGGAGGGGGAGTGGGGCGCCATTTGGCGCCCCTCAGGCCGGGGCGCCCTAGGCGGGCGCCTAGTTCGGCCTATGGGCGGTCTGGCCCTGGCCGTCCCTCCCGAGCGAAGGCAAAAAATGGTTGAGCCGGAGGCTGAAAAACTGTGGGCTAGAGGGAACACCGGCTGCAACGCTCCCTCTAAGCTGCGGGATCTGGTGAGCAAAACTTCCGCTTGGTGAGCTCCTGGCCTTAAAGCGGTGAGCCAGCGATTTCGCTGCTGAAGGAAGGCAAACATGGGTGAGCCGCCGGAGGCTAAAGAACTCTGAGCCAGCTCACACTGACTGAGCTCAGAGGGAACACGTTGTTCTGGCCTCTCTCTCTCTCTCTCTCACACACACCCCCGGTTCTGCTCAGCGACAGCCAGGGATCCATTCAGACGTGCCAGCCTGCCTGAAACTGGGGCCTTGAGCGGAGGCGGGGCTGCTCCAGGGAGCCTCGCCGGCGACGCCTGTCTTCCTTTACCGGGGGCGGGGGGAGCCCTCCCGTTTACGGCCGGGAGAGACCGCCACGCCCGTCCCAGCGCTCGGGAAAGGGCGCCGACGGCGGGGGCAGCCACCGGCGGGGCGGAAGGAGAAGGCCCCTGGCCGCGCGGGGCGGCTGCTGCTGCTGCGCCCTCGGCCGGCCGAGCCCGGGAGAAGGCGAGCGAGCTTCCGACGGCAGGACGCCAAGGGGCGGCGCTGCGGCTCCGGTGCCCTTCGGGGGGGCGGCGCTTGCCGGGGGCGGAGTCTCCCCGCGAGTCTCAGGCGCATAAAGGAGCGGGGCCGCCGCGAAGGGCCAGAGAGGCGCACTCGAGGGCTAGAAGCTTTCGGGGGCGGGCTGGCGCTGCCCGGGGACTGCGTCGCGGAGCCTCTTCCTCCAGGGATGTCGGCGATGGGAGACTGCGGCGGTGAGTCAATGGCCTTTCCTAAGAAGGGAGGCGCTTCTTCCGAAGGGGAGCGGCGCAGAGATTGAGGGGCCTCCCGGCGCTTCGGTGGTCTCCCGGGGGCGGAGGAAGGCTCACCGGTGCCCCCCCTTCCCTTTCCACACTGACCCAGAGAGGGCCACTGCGATGACCGTCATGACAGCTGAATCTGGCGCCATCCTTTTACTGTTAAACAACACATGCGTCTCACTTTTAAGCCTAGCCTCTGACACTGCACCTCGCCAACCAGGATCCATTTGCACTAGTTTTATCATATTTTTTTCTTTTACACATCTTCAGTCGGTTTTTTTCTCTTTTCACCCTTTTCCCCAACTTTGTGCTGCCCCCTTTGGCCCTGGTGCCCTAAGCCACGTGCTTAGCCTGCTTAATGGTTCATCTGCCACGGCCTGGGGGCCAGCCTTCTCCTCCTCTCCGCAATATTCCTTTTATGATTTCTGCAACAGAAGACAAGCCAGAAGGAGGCAAGCAGACACAGTCAGGACTCGTTGGCGGCTGCAGACGGCGTTTTGATAGAGTTTATTGACAGATTTGCTTTACTTCTGCTCTGCCTTCTTGCTCGTCTTCCCCACCGTTGGGACATTTCCCGGCCAACTGATGGGGAGCCAAATGCACAGGTCTTTGAACCGACATTCTGTCCGGAGCGAACCGCAACATTCCGAGTGCAGGGCCACCCCCGCAGATTTGTTGCCAGTAACTTGCACCGTTTGACAGGTTGAAAGATCATTCTGCATGCAAAGTCAAGACTTTGTCCGCAGAGAGCATCCAGCCCCGCATTAAAGAGGGCAGATAGCTCTCTTTCAGGGGTACCTGAAAGACTGGTGGGAGTGCGGACAGGCACAGGGAGAGCCGGTCCAAAGGACTGGCGGGGACGTCTCTCCTCTAGGCAACCAGTGTTGCCTCCACATGGCCTTCAGGGGCATCCCTGCCTGAAAGCTGTAGTTAAATCTCCACTAAGGAGATGCTTTAACTTCTGTGTCTCATGAAACAGGACACCTGTGTCTCTGACAGCGTCAGTGCTGCAAGGGTGTGTGTGAGCTCAGTGGGCTGGGAGGGGCTGCTGAAGGCTTGTTTATTGCTTCAGGGCTGCAAGGTGTAGGCTGTGACTCCTGATCAGCCCATAACCTGAGCCCTTGGTGTCCTCCTTCTGGCTCAGTTCAGTTAGTGGCTCCGGGCTGACACGCGGCTCTTCATCAGAGAAATCTGAGTCCTCGCACAGCATTGCCCTTGCCCAGCAGGCTTGGTGAAACAAACCCAAAATAGCAAGTGAGATCAAAGACATCCCAACGCAGGGAGCAGGGACCAGAGGCATTTCAGCGTGTGCCATAAACCAAGAGAACTTGTTCCAGGGCAGCAACTTCGTGCCACAGGATTTGCAGGTCCTGGAACCAAGGAAATTTAGTGTCAAAAATACCACAGGAAAGCTTCCTAGGTCAGAGGTATTGTCCCTTTTTCTAACCTCCCCAACAACCGCCGGGAAAGTAGAGCAGTCTCTTATTTATTACTTTAAAACATTTTTATGCGGCCTTTCCACCCACTCAGGGTCCACAAAGTGAAGAACATAAAAAAAAACATTAAGACGTTTGAGCAATTCAAAATACCGTTAAAAGTATAAAACAATTCAATGAACAACACATAAAACAACGCTAGCAGGAGGGGCCAGTAACCGCTGCTGGGGATTTGCCAGACAAAATGAAAAAGTTTCCACCTGCTTCCAGAATACACTGATGGAGGGAGGCAGATGATTCTGCTTGGGAAGGAAGTTTAGGGAAGGCCCTTCCTTGGGCGGCCACCGGTCTACCTTCCGATGGCAGTGGCAGCCCAAGCAGATGACCAGAGGGTACGGTCAGCTCATAGGGGAGGCAGCAGCCCTTATAATGGCACAAGTCACCTTAACAGCCTTCCAGGGTTTAATGATCACACGGTTGCAGAAATCACAAAACGAAAATTGTTTGGAAGAGAGAAGAAGAATGCTGGCCCCCGGGAGTCCACCCAAAGTCTAGGATCTCAGATCTCCAGACTGCTTTTCTAGGAAAAAACATCGTCCTCCTTATGTAGGAAAGAAACTCACCACAAATGTCTCCCGTCACCAAATGTCCCTTGAGGAACAGCGTCTCTTGCTCCAAAGCATTAGCAGGATGTCCATTTGCAAGGTTCTTCCCTACCGGGTTCTCACAGTCACTTCTCACTTCTGTTGCTGAAGATGAATCTGCTACCATCTTTTCCTGGAATATTTACATTAGAAATGTGTCCCGGGCAGTGTTCCCTCTCAGCTGAGTTAGTGTGAGCTAGCTCACAGTTTTGTAGCCTCAGGCTCACAGATTTCTGTCTTAGCCCAGGAAGGAGGGCTCCAGAGCAATTTAATTTATGCAGCAGCCCAATCGCCCACTCACAACTCTTAACACCAGTGGCTCACAAAGTAGAATTTTTGCTCACAAGAGCCCACAGCTTAGAGGAAGCATTGGTCCCGTGGGCACAGCCTGTCTCCGTTTCTGTCATTCCTACCTTTGGGCTCCAAATAGCTCCCCTCTCAGTCAGCCTATTTATTCACCACAGTCATTTCGCTTGCACCCCGCCTTCCTTCTGGCCTTATAGGGTTTTAATCTCCAAAAGCGGTTGGTGATCCCTGCCTTTCTGATTGCGGAGTAAACATAACAGCTGCGTTAACAGGACATGCCCACAGCAAAGGCACTCTCAACTGGTTTAAAAAAAGAACCCTCACCCCTCCATGCACCTGTCCCAGTCGGGCATATTTGGGGGGGGGGGCTCACAATGTGCAAGCAAAGGGGATCCTCGCCAATGCTCCCTCTAAGAAAAAGAAAGAAAAATAAATAAAAATTCTACTTTGTGAGCTACTGGCCTTAAAGCTGTGAGCGAGTGATTTGGCTGCTGCACAAATTAGTTTGCTCTGGAGCCAGTGGCCGATTCACCCTTAAGCAGACTCAGCACGTGCTTGGGGTACCAGGGCCAAAGGGGGCACCACAAAGTTGGGGAAAGGGTGAAAAAAGGTAGACAAATGCCTTTCAGGTCATGAATATTGGAACTTTGATACCTTTAAGTTGTGAAATATTACAATAGATGCTGTCTTGCATTTTTGTAGGACTTTATGTAGCCAAAGCTTGGCTTAGTTTGCACAGTGTATTGGGTTATCCAATTCCCTCTTGAAGCCATCCATGCTTGTAGCTGCCACCACCTCCTGTGGCAGCGAATTCCATGTGTGAATCACCAGGGCCGGCCCTAGAGTTTTTCGCGCTCTAGGCAGGGCTACCTTCTGCCCCCCCGTGTGTGCCCGATTACAGAGTTGCCAACCTCCAGGCAGTGCCTGGAGAGGAGGAACCCCCTCCTGCTCCTGGGCAAGAGGCGGGGCCGAGCAGCAGCGAGACCTACCTCCCCCCCATCAGGTTCCACCATGTCGTCCCCATTCCTCCGCAACAGCCCCGCCTCTCAGGACCAGGACCAAAAACACCAGGACGTCCACCCTTAGAGCCAGAACTCCAGAAGCCCTCCCACCGGGCCGCACCCCAAGGAACCCAAGACAGAAAGCGGGCGGAAAGTTGTGCGTGCCCGAGGCAGGCAGTGTTTCCCAATGGGACCGAAGAGGAGACGCTCTGTGACTTGGGGGCCATTGGCGACAACTGGAGTTGGGGGGTGGGGAGAGAGAGTCCAGCCTCTCCTGACCTTCAACTAGGCAGATTAACAACTTTTGATTTGGGCGGGGGGGGGGAGAAACTGGCTAGGAAACATTTGGATCGGATTGCAGGTCACACGCACACCCATCCTTTCACAAACAGGCACAGCTGTACAAACGCACTCAGGTCATTTGACAGAGAGAGAGAGAGAGAGAGAGAGAGAGAGAGAGAGAGAGAGAGAGAGAGAGAGAGAGAGAGAGAGAGCGCGCTGGCTCGCCATCGCCTCCCCGCTCTCCACCCCCCCCCCCGCCAAGCCCAGTGGGAGCTGTTTACATGGCCTGCCCAAGGTTTTTTTGCGCCCTAGGCGAGGCTAGCTTGTGGCACCCCCTCCAGATGAGGCTGCCTTGTGGCACCCCCCTCACCACAGATCTTTAGGCTGGTATCCTCTTCATCGGCACATATTAGATAAGCAGAAGCGGCTCCTTAAGCTTTTTAGTCTCACCACGCCGTGTACACGTAAGAGGGAACTTAGGAGTGCTTAATTCTAGCTGGGCAAAACCAGAAAAGATCCCAGGCATTACAGGCGAATACACATTTACCACCCCCAGGATAAATGTGGCACTTAATTCATGCGAATGGCTTTTGCGCACACCGAAGGGCCATTCTGGCCCCCACTTCCTGGACCGCCACGGCCGTTTTGCAGTAGGGCCTTCCCACGCTTGGGCTGTGTTCCGATTGGATGCCACAGTTGCACCAGCCGTCCCAGGCTCAGTGTGAGCAGCAATCAGCCGAGGGGTAGCGTCATCTAAAGCAGGGAAGTCAAGCGGGGGAGTGCGCCACCGTTTGGACAGCGGCTGCGGAGTGTTTGCGAGGCTTGTCCAGCGACTGCCGCGCTGCGTGTTTTCCCCCTGCTCCATGGTTAACTTTGCTGATTCTTCCCGGGCGTGAATGGCGGAAACCACCTCTCGCCAGGGAGGAGGAAACCAGCAGTGGGGGAGGCGACGGGGCCTTTGGCTGCAGGCACAGGATGGGAGGCCTCCTCCTTGTCTGCAGCAGAGATGGGTGGCAGGAGAGCCCACAGGCTCCAGGTACCCCTTAACGGCGCTGACTCGGCCAGGGAGGGCCACCTCCAGGGAGCGGTTATGCGGGGGGCCTTGCTCTTTGCAGGCAGCCCCTGACGGCACTGACCTGCAACACTTTCTGGCCCACGCACCCTACTGTGCCGAACCTCTGGACTTCCCGACAGGGAAGCCCCACGCGGCCGCACATGCACCCCCCCTCTCTCAATCCAGAACCCGCCCCTTAGTCGCCTCAGTCTTGAGAGGCCTCCCCCTGCCCTCAGCGTCCTCGCCCCCCCCTTTTCGCCACGAGGAGGGGCGCCTTTCTGTCTCAGTCTGAGGACGGGGGGATTTCAGGGGAGTTTGATCCTAGCAGGGGCGGGGGGAGCTTTTAGTGAGGGGGTGGGTGCAGTTTGGCGCCCCTAAGGGCTGGCGCGCTCTAGGCGAATGCCTAGTTTGCCTAGTGAGCAAGCCGGCAGATGAGTACTAACAGTCACTCCTCATTCCTGCCTCTGGGTGACTGCTGGGGTCCTGGTTTGACTGTCCCCCCGCTTCCTGCAGCCAAACTGCTGTTTCTTTTAGGGTTGCCCTTTGGCTTCCTTCCCCTCCCCCGACATGGGGTGTTGTATGTGTCAGGTTCAAAAGCAAGTAGATCCAAGCATTCTTAGGAGTAAGAAGGGCTTTATTGGAATACAGTGCTAAAACCCACAGTGAAAAGGTTATTGTCAGGAATGGCAGGACAAGCGGCTCAGGCATGGTTATAGTGTGATGCAAAAGGCGACTAGCAAATGATCTGCAAGCGCACGCGCGGGAAACTCCCGGCGGGAGAGTTACTTCATGGGCGGGAGACTACTCCCTCCTCCCCTCAGCTTCACAGGACTGGAAAATTCTCATAGACTTAAGAATAGCCCAAAGCCTGCATTCAAGGCCACCGTGATAACACTGAGCGGCAGGGAAGAAGCTCCCACGTTACAGCTAGCATACCTACGCAAGCGCATAAGCGGGGATGAGATAGGGAACACAGAACAATGGGTACAGTGTGAAACATCAACTAGCCATTACTGACAGTATGGTGCAAATATCTTTACGAGGTGATGTCTCTCTTTGTCTCTTTTAGCTAATGGCAACAAATGGAAGCTCAGCACAATTGGACTCTCGGTTCTCCTGGTGGTCTCAGTCACTATGAATGTTTGTCTGCTGGGTGAGTTGTTTTTTTTTTAATAATGTTTTATTAATTTTTTCAATAAATACAGATATAGCGCAACAGAATTATTGCAAAAGAACATGAAACAAAACAAGTTAACCGCTTAACAAGTATACATGTAATACACATATTAACCTTAAACATTTGAAGTAAAATTACAATGCGACTTGTGATAAACAAGCATCAATTCGCCAAAGAGGTAGTACTGTACTATGTCAGATTTTCACTTTACCTAGAGAGACAACCCTATAAGGAGAATCAGAAGTGCAGCTCTGTGTTCACAGCCAAATGTGATATTGTGACCAAGAAGTAGGAATGTGTCCCACCTGCGTGAGGTGATCTAGAATTGGTGTCCACTTTTCCATAAATTTCCTATTAATTGGTCTAAGGGAGGCATTGTTCAATTTATTGGATACACTTTCCATCAAAAATTGATCCCACAGCTTTTTGTACCACATCTGCATCTCTGGTGGTTTTACATCCTTCCAGTATGTGGCTATGGAAGCTCTGGCAGCGTAAACCATTACGTCTAGAGTATCTTTACATTTGTGTTTTCCTATTTCGGGTGGCCAGTAATCTAGGAAAAGCCCCTCTGGGCATAGTGGTATATCAATATTGGTGATAGATTTGACTTTTTGTTGGATTTCCTTCCAAAAGCTTTGGATTTTCTCACACTGCCACCAACAGTGCGAGAAGGTGCCAATTTGCTGGCAGCCCTTCCAGAAAAGGGGGGAAAAGGTTTTTACTCATGTGGGATATCCTTTGCGGGGTAAGGTACCACCTTGTTAGAATTTTAAATTGCTGCAGCTCCAGCGGGATCGAACGGGGGAACCTTCTAAGAGGATCCCAAATGATAGACCGTGCTTCCTCGTCAAGATCTACTGTGCACTCTTTTTGCCATGATGTCTGGTATGACATCAACCTGGGGTTTCCTTCTTTGAGCAGGAGTTGATGTAAGGCTGAAATCAACCCTGTATTTTTTGAACCATATGATTTCAATATCCACTCTAGATCCATATGTGGTTGGGTTAATATGAAGGGGAGCTTAACTTGACTAGTAGCATGTTGCAGTTTGAGATACAAGAACCATGGTATCTGCTGTCCCAGTAGTTTTTTAAGCTCTTTTTTTTTAAGTAGGCCCTTTGTAGACGCGACATCGCAGTAGCGCGTAAGTCTTGCTTGTTTCCAATGTTTGAGGAAAGTGGAGTCACACATCTCAATAAACCATTTTTGGTGTGTGTAAGGAGTGTACCTTGACACTTCAGGTAGATAAAATTTTTTAGTCGTTTTCCAGACATTGATCATAGGTTTTAAAAACTCGTTAGGCAGTTTAGCTGCAGTGGATTTAGTTGTTTTGTCCCACAGGATAGAATTTATTGAATGAGGGTATAGAATGTCAGTACATAGTTTAACCCAATCAGGTATATGGGTGTGGCGTTGTGTTTTGATGGCATTAGCTAAGAGAGTTGCTTTGTGATATATTGATTGGTCAGGTAATCCAAACCCCCCTGAGTTCTAGGTTTCCTCAAAATATGTAGCCCAATCCTAACCTTTCGACCTGCCCAGAGGAATTTCATTAGAGAGTTTTGCCCTTTTTTAAGCAATGATGCTGGAATAGCGATGGGGATAGTTCGGAATAGAAAAATAAATTTTGGGAGGAGAAATGACTTGATCAGATGGAATCTATCCAGCCAGGTTAGATTTAGCTTTCCCCACTTCCCAATAGTTTCTTGTATGTCCTTAAACATTGAAGAGTGATTGTTGTTTAGTATTGTAGATATGTCCATTGAGATCTGGATTCCTAGGTAGGTTAAACAGTTACAGACCCAACTAAATTGTGATTTCTGTTTTAAGAGGGATTGCTCCTGTTCGGAAATGTATATTGGGAGCAGTTGCGATTTTGAATGATTGATGCGCAACCCCGATACCTCTCCGAAAGACAATAACGTGTTCAACAGCTGAGGTATAGATTGTAGGGGATTGGTAACACAGAGCAGCATGTCGTCTGCAAATAACGAGATTTTGTACTCTGTGTCTTTAATCGTGATCCCCCGGATGCCTTGGTGCGATCTAATTGCTTGTGCCAGTGGTTCTATTACCATTGCGAATAACAATGGCAATAGCGGGCATCCTTGTCGTGTGCCCCGTTTGAGACATATGTTAGCTGATGAGAGTCCATTGGATATGATAGTAGTAGTGGGATTTGCATATAGGCCTTCTATGACTTTTATTAACTTGGGACCAAACCCCATATTTCGAAGTACCTGAAAGAGATATTTGAATCCTACCGTATCGAAGGCTTTTTCTATGTCTAGGGATAGAAGAGCCATGGGCGTCTTAGTGTCTTTGCTGTGTCGGATAAGATGTAAGGTTTTCAGTGTATTGTTGGCAAGATCTCTGTTAGGTATGAATCCTACCTGATCTGTATGTATATATTTTGGTATAAAAGTATTCAAGCGTTTGACTAGAATTGCTGTGAATATTTTCATATCCTGATTCAACAGGGATATGGGTCTGTATGACTTAGGGTTTGTCAGGTCCCCTCTTTTTTTAGGAATGACGACTGTAGTTGCTTGTGTCCATGTTGTTGGTATATTTCCTGTGCTCAGGACATGATTGAATGTTTTCAGGAGATGTTTGGAAAGTTGGGGGGCGAATGCTTTGTAAAACTCAGATGGGTAACCATCCGGTCCCGAGGCTTTTTTGTTCTTTAGTAATTTTATTGTGTCCAAAATTTCCTGTTCTGTTATGGGTTCTTCCATGACCTCTCTATGCCTGTCTTCCAATTTGGTATGTATGGGAAACTCAGTCTGGGCTTCACTGAGCTTATCAACTTTTATATGCGGTGAGTTGTATAGCCCTTTGTAGTATTCTTCTAGGACCTTGATAATTTCAACATTCGATGTTACAATATCTCCTGCACTATTTTTAAGGGCCGGGATATGTTTGGATGTTTTAAGCTCTTTCACCTTATGGGCTAAAAGATTTAGGGATCTAGGTGACTTTACCGAATATTTTTGCTTCGTAAAGACCAGTTGTTTTTTGATTTTTGACATTTCTAGCATACTGAGCGCTTTCCTTTCTAGTGTTAGTTTTTTCAGGATATGTTTAGAACCTGTTTCCTTGTGCCTGCATTCTAACGAATGAATTTTGGCTAATAAATCCAGTTCTGCCTGTTGATTCTGTTTTTTTAGGAAGGAGGCCTTAGAGATGATCCTGCCCCGCAACACTAGTTTCAGCGCATCCCAGCATGTAGTTGGGGACACCTCTACTGTGTCATTTTCCTGAAAACAGAGTTTTATGTCCTGCTGTATCTCCCTTCTGAATGTTGGGTTGTCTAGTAAAAAAGTATTGAAAGATCATTGTCTCTGTGGCTTTGTTTGATCTGTCTGCGCGATTGTGCATTCTGTCCATGCATGATCCGACCACTGGGGATGGCATAATTGAAGCATCTAACATTTTATCTAGCAAATTATCTGAGATCAAGATAAAGTCAGTCCTAGTGTGGACGTTATGAACTGCTGAGAAGTAAGTGTAACCCCGAGCAGACGGGTGCATTATGCGCCATACGTCCAGTAGTTTGTGAACTGCTAACACCGAGGCCAGAGTTGTGAATTATTTTTTAGCTTTCTTATCTGTGGGGTTATGATGCGACCTATCGAGAGTGTTATCCACAATGAAGTTTAGATCTCTGCCCAGTATTATATTTCCCTCAGCAAATTGTATGAGTTTCCCCAGAGCCTCCCGAAGAAATCCTATTTGGCCGTTGTTTGGAGCATAAATGGACCCTAATGTGACAGATTGCTCTTCCAGTTTCCCTTTAACAAAAATGTATCTGACCTCCGCATCTTGTAATTTAGAGGAGAGCGTGAAGCGGGTATTCTGAGCTATCAGAATTGCCACCCCTCGAGATTTTGAGGTCCCTGATGCAATGAATTGGGAGTGAAATTTAGCAGATTTGAATACAAATGTGTCAGTCTTCTTGAGATGTGTTTCTTGCAGTAAGATGACATTAGGATGCTGTTTAACAATTGAGGACAGAACACGTTTTCGTTTTACAGCATTATGCAAGCCTCGCACGTTTGATGATATAACTTTAATGCTATTGGCCATTTTAGTACTTTAAGGACAAAGGGTGGTATATGCTTTGTAACAAAGGTATGAGGATGCAGATGTGATCAATAAGTTGGTTTGGGGAAGTTTGCTTGTGGTTAGAAATAGTTTGTCTCCCTCAGTTTTAATCTCTGTTAGTTGAATTTATTATGGAAAAGTGTAATCTTGATATTTGAAGTTGTCGCCACTAGATGTCGCTGTGGCGCTGCTCTAAGTGGGCAGTGTGTTACTGTAAGCTTGGCAGTATACTCAGTGATACCTTAGAAGGAACTTTAGGTATATAACCGACTTCTTCCTCTCCGAAATATACAATCACTATTTCTGCAAATATCTGTAAACTATAAGCTGTCAAGGTTGGTACACAGGAACCTTCAGTGCGCTCCCTTTGAGTATGTCTCTCTATGGTAAAGCTTGTTTCTTTCTAGTGTAAGTTTGCAAGATTCTGACAAGTAAGCTTCAGTAAAAGATTTTTGTTTGTTTGTTTGTTTGTTTTGGATTTTGTTTGGTTTTGTTTGGAATGAACCAATATGAGAATTGATGCAGAGTAAATATTAATCAGTACAGTGCAATTAATTGAAGCAATCGATTCAAACAGTTAAAAACAATCAGTCAGAGAAAGAAAATGAATTAATTAATTTCCCCCCAATTATACAAAAACAATTAATTAAAGATGTCCCTAATCAGTAACTTGTGTGCTATTAATTAATAAAAACCTTTAACAGTTAAAGTGCAATATATTATAGTTTGTAAAAGTAGTTGCAAACTTTTCAATTAACTCTAGAAGCTCCTACACAAAACAGAGATGTGCAGGAGGCTGGGTCGTCACTTGACAGAGACGCTTCTTATGTAACTCCTCTGGAAGTAAAATCTCGCTTCCCTCTCTTTCTCTTTTAAGTGTATATAGGCAGCCATGCATCTTTCCAAGCTAATTAAAAGGCTGGCCAGCTGCCAATTCAATACATACTTAGAAGCGTCTTACTTCTCCCATGTAACAGTTTAACCAGCTCTATGCAAACACAGACAATAAACCTTGATAACTACAATAAATTGTTCAGTCCGATGGCAAACTCAGTACCTTCAATCCTTCTATTATGGAGTCTGGGAAATGTACACGAACTAACTTATGGCATTTAAACAAACAGACAGTGTTAAAGTAGCCCCCCCCCAAAGTGAACAGCTTATAAAACCTGTAGATTTGCAAATAAAAGTCTGCTTTAGCTTGAATCCAGCGGAACAAGTAAAGAATGGACTTAAAATCTTACGTAGTCGTCCCTGATGCTCTGCGTTGATTCGGAGGTGGAGATGGCGATGAGGAATGTCTCTGCTTCTGAGTGCCTTTGTTGAAGTCCATCGGGACGTCTAGGTCGATTTTTTTTCAGCAGCTTGTGACCGTCCTCAGAGTTGGAGATCCGATGTGATTTGCCTCTGTAGGTCAATTGCAGCACTAGCAGCGTCGCCCAAATGTGCAGCACTAGCGGCGTCGCCCAGATGTATTTAACTCCAGCTTCCATCAGGCAGTTAGTGACAGATCTGAGCTCCCGCCTTTTCTGCAGAGCCTCCTTAGGAAGGTCGTGGTAAATTTCAATAAGTGCCTTTTTGTAGGGTATTCCGCCTTTCTTCCGCGCCACTTGCAGGATTCTATTTTTATAGCGATGATCCATGACTGTGATGAGAATATCTCTAGAAAGCTGAGCCTGAAAGCCGCTGTGAGTGCTGTGGAGACGTTTGGATGGGCTCCAACTTGTTGATTCAGCCATTCTGTCAAGTACTCTGTGAGATCTTCCCTGTCTGCCACTTTCTCCCCCAGACCCCGTAATTTAAGATTATTCTGTCTCTGAGACATATCAAGGCGTAGGGTCCGCTCAGCCAGCAAGTCTTCTGTAACGTGAATTTGCTGTATTGCGGCCCGATTTTCTTGCACGCCCTTCAGCGCCCCTTCTGCTACGTTTCTTGTCTCTGTTAAGTTTTTTTGAATCACGTCGAGCTGCTCATGTAGCGGCCGTATTAAGGACGATATTTTATCTAGGAAAGTAGCCTCAAGAGATTGTAGAGCTGAGGTCAGTTCAAGCGCTAATTCAGCCTTTGTGACAGGGGCCCCCGCGTCTTTGGCGCCAGTGCCTCCTGCCGCCATTTTACCTCACTCTGAGAAGCGCTTGTACGAGACTTCTAAGTGCAATTGTCGTCTATCTGGTACTGTTTCTGCCCGATATTTTTTAATATTTGGATGCTTAAGTTTGTCTGCATTTGTCTCCATGTATTCCAGGTCTTCCCGGGTAGTAGGATTGATCAGCTAGGCAAAAACGAGGAAGTGGCGGCGGAGCGCAGAACTCAAGCGGCCATTTTCTCTGAGCGCTGCCGGGGCCCCCTGCTGGGTGAGTTTTTGAGTTCCCTTCTTATGGCACTTCTTGTTTTGTATTTTATTTTATTTTATTGACCTCATTGGTAGGCTGAGTACCTCATTTGTCACTGAGACTCAAGGTGGAGTACAAAATTTAAAGCACAGTTGGCATTTCTCTGCCCGCCTCTTCTCTGGACATGTTCACAGATAGCTCCTTTTCCTTCTCTTCTGTCTCCCCCTCCATTTTCCTGTCATGGCTCAGGTGGGGTGTCACCTGATGCTGCCACCACTCTGGTTCCAGGCTCCTCTGAGAAGGCCCAGAGCACCCTCCCAGGCCTTTAGACCTCCCTTTTGGCCAAATAATAGGCATGAGGACCAGGCAGAGTGAACAATGAAAATAGTTTATTTTATAGGAGGTCAAACAGACAAGGTGCAGAATAAGAACAGTACGTGGGTGAAAAGAAATCTAAATATATACTGTCCCTAGCTCACTATCTCCAGTGGCCTTAGACTCCAAGATGAGGGTTTCTTCCCCACTGCAGCCTCCCTTCTGGCCCTGTTCCCTGGGAAGAACAGCTCCTCCTCCTGCACCAGTTCTTTTATTTCCCCATCCTTCTTCTTCCCTATTGGCCAAAATCAGCACCAAAATCTCTCAGGGGCTTCTGGGAGTTGTAGGCCTGGCCTCCTCCCACTGCTACACAGGTTCCCTGGGCCTGCTAGGCCTTGCTTGCATAGCCTAGATCGTGGCATCTCCCCACTCCCCTTCTTTTTCATATCAGGAATCCTCAGGTGACTTGAAGAAATGACTCTGATTTAAGTGGCACCACAGGTACATTATACATTTTAAGGGTGCTGTGCTTTCATGCTTTCCCAGCAAAAGCATCGAAGGGAACATGAAATACTTTTCATGGCCATCGGGTAAATGGTTCTGATTGTATGTCCTTTGATGTCTCTGCTGCTGTTCAGATGCAAACTGGCTCTTCTGCCAATAAATTACCAACATTTTTGGAAGAGATATTCAAATATAGGGTAACAGAGGCTAGAATAGTCTATGCAGCAAAATGGAAATCAGACCTTTGTCCAAGCTTAGAAGAACGGGGGGAAAACCCTGCTGATTATGCAGTAATTACAACAAACAAGACCATGGTGTATATAACTAGACAACATGGTACAGTTCCAGTCAGATTGGGACACTTTAAATGTGGGGAGAGTTGTAATGTTTGTGCACTATCAATTGAAGGTTCTGTTTTCCATCATCCAACTGGTGTAGAACAAGTGAAGATTAATCATTTCAGCAATTGTAATACTTCTAATGTAGTATATGCCTGTGTCTGTTCATGTAAATTGGTCTACATAGGAATAAGTACAAGACCTATAAAAATTCGTATTCAGGAACATCTATCTCGCATTAGGAACCAGGTGGAGTCTGCTCCAATGGTTGCCCATTTCATGTCTGCAGCACATAAACCAGAGGACTTTAAGTTTATGGTGTTGTTTCATTACAAACCACAATCTTATAAACAAGTGGACATATCTTGTGTTTTTTTGCAGAAGAAGCTGAATTTATTTTCAGGTTACACACACTAATTCCACTAGGATTAAATCAGGAATTAGATCTGAGTTCTTTTCTATAAATGGTTAGGGTACCTTTAAGATAGAACATGCCATCTTAAAGCATAACACCTGTTACAGCCTATAGATTCTCCATTGAGATATTGTGCCACACTGAGGGAGGCTCAGCCAATCACAATATGCTGTAGACCTTGTCACATTAAAGCCTGCTAGAGGAGCTCCCCAGTCACCAGGTTGGTAACTTTTAAAATGTTGGCTTTACTTTTGATGTCCTTATTGTATGTGTTATTATTAGAGACCTGTGAAATACATATTGTGCTTGTCTGCTTTCTTCTAGAAATTAAGCGCGATAGCGTACATCAAAAATTGTATTAGAATAATTAAGGACGGTAGCGTACATCAAAGATTGTATAAGAATTAGCAAATAGAAACATGGCTTGCAGCACTTCATGCTTGTGAAAAAACAATAACAGAAGGACAAACCTGATGAAGGACACGTAAACGGATATTGTACTAGAACTCCGTCGTTTGTCTTGATTGTTTCTATAATTAGGAGCTGTATTATTTTGAATGTATACCTTATAAGTTGTATACCTTATTCTGTAGAATTATTGTTGCAATCATGCTGATAACTGAAATTCACACATAGCATATATAAAAGAACAAAAAAACATTGTTTAATTATACATCGTGATTGATTGTTCTATCGATTATGCAGTAATGGCAAAATTAACAACCTAATTGACAAATGGATCCATTTCAAAATTTAAGGAGAGATGGAGTGTTTAGTATGTAAGCAGGGAACAAATTCTAAATGCGAAATAGTTTAAAAATGGTATAAGTATATATACATATAAATGTATTACAATGTAGAAATAGAATGAGAACAAGCTTTGAATATAAATATATGAGGAAATAGATTCTGAACAAAAATATATATGAGATATATCATAGACTTTCCTTTAAGCTTTTGTATATTAAAAATTATAGCTCGTGTCGAGAAGCAATGAATATATAATATAGAATGTGCAATAATGAGGAAATAATATACTTGCAAGATAGATTAGCTATGAAATTTGAAATTTAAAATATTTGCAGTAAGGCCCATCGTATCCGATAGAAAATGTTCTAAAAGCTATAATGAAGGGGATGTTGGGGAGAAATGCTTGCTTTTTCTGTTCTATGTATCCTGCAGTGTAGAATAATCGTGACAGATACAATTTGTTATATAACTTTTGCATTCCCTCTGTATTACTCTGTGTGTGTGTGTCCACTGCTTAGCTGCGCTTTGGGAAAGGTGTGGTTTCTCCCCGCCACCCAGTGCAGATGTTGGGGGTTGTCTGTCCGCCATGACATGCTTGTATTTCGTTCATCAGCAAAGCTGTCTCAGCTGCCCGCTGCTCCCCGTCCATTGGCTACCACATCACCCTCACCGGATGCCAGTCCCTGCCGCCAGCGCTGGGTTACGAACGAAGGATGGTGCTACTTTTTCTCTGATACCGAACAAAACTGGACCGCCAGCCGGATGGATTGCTCTTCCCAGGGAGGGTCCCTGCTGGCCATGGATACTCCGCAGGAGAGGGTGAGTCAGCCAGTCACGTACTGTCGAGTGAATCTGATTCCCCGTAAGTTCCCCGGGGTGGGGGAGTGTCCTTTGAAGGTCCTGGGACTGAGACGGGCACAGCTCTGTTTCCCCAAATAGAGGCAGAGCAGAAACTGCGAGGACGGCCCTCCCCAGTGGAAGCTTCAGCCCACTGTGGAAGTCCCCTCTGCCATCGGGAGTGGTCCATCCCTGCCTGTTTTCCTCTGTTTGAGACAACCTAGAACTTCCTGTCGTGGCTTTTGGATTCAGGCCCAAAGAGCCGCCATACGTGTCCCTGAATCTCCCAGGCTGGGGTTTGGGGCTGTCCTCCCTGACTGGGAAACAAAAGCCGTGTCTGCTGTCATGTACAGTGGGACTGCAATGCTCTCTCTAAGCTGTGGAGTTTTGTGAGCAAAAATCCTACTTTGTGAGCTACCGGCATTAAAGTTGTGAGCGAGTGATTTGGCTACTGCGTAAATTAGTTTGCTCTTCTGGAGCCCTCCTTCCTGAGCTGAGACAAAAATGTGTGAGCCAGAGGCTAAAAAACAGTGAGCTGACTCACACTAACTCAGCTTAGAGGGAACACTGAGTGGGAGGGGGAGGGTATACATGTACCGGATAGATGCCAGGGACCAGCCTCTCCTTTCCTGTTTCAACCTCTGAGTTCAGCAAAGGGAGTTCTCATTCCTCTCCCTTTCCTATGGTAGGGTGGGGGGCCGTGGTTGGGTGACAGAGCACCTGCTTCCCATGCAGAAGGTCCCCAGCTCAGTTCCCGGCATCTCCAGTTAAAAGGATCAGGGAGGAGAGAATGGGAGCAGCCTCTGCCTGAGACCCTGGAGTGCCACAGCCAGTCAGGTTGATAAGATGGATCTTGATAAATCAAAGGACTGACTCGGTATGTGGCAGTTTCAGGAATTCAGTACAGGAGGTCCTTGGCATGTGATTAAACTGCTTTTCTCCCAGGCTGTTGTGGGTACCCATTCATGGACTTGTTGAACACTTAAAACAACAAATGGGTGTAACGATGTCAGACCGGAAGGTTTCTTTCACTTACCATGAAGCTTCCTTTCTCAGTGGTTCAGGAGTGGGACAGTCCTTAAGCATGAGGTAAGCTTCGCCTCCTTGAGCAGGGTCGGCCTCGAGCTTTGATCCTGCTGGGGAGGGGCTTATCCCCCTCTATGTCCCAGTCATCTGACCCAGCTGAGCTCTGAGAAGGAGCAAGGTGTTTGAGCTGCCAGAGGGGTGAGTGGTATTTTTATTTATTTACTTTCAGCTGAGGTGCTTTAGCTGAGAAGGTACTGTGTGTGGGACTGTATTTGGGAGTGTGTGGGTGAGTTGTAATATACTCCTGGCTGCTGAAGTTAGGGTGTGAAAGGGTCATTGTTTGCCTGTAATTAAGTGCCTGGGTGAAACTGAATAGCAGACTCCTGGCTGCTGGAGTTAGGGTGTGAAAGGGTCATTGTTTGCCTGTCATTAAGTGCCTTGGGTGAATTTGAGTAGCTGCTGGCCACACCCTCTCCTGGGGGACACTTCTATTTAAGGCAGGAAGCTTGCAAGAGGCACGAGCCTCTGGCACGAACAAAAGGGTGAGGCTCTTGGCCTGTGGCTCTTAGCCTAGGGGCTCTGTAAGAAGCCCAGGAAGAGCCAGGGACCTTGGCCCCTTGGGTTCCCAGTAAGGTAAGTAGACTTCTACAACAGGAACCATATAATATAAAGGGTTTTAAAAGGGGGGTTATAGAAAAGTATTTGTTTAAAAACAATTATGAAGCCAGAATGCCAGCAGGGGGTTGGGGGCTATCCAGTGTTTTGCATGGAGTGTCACATGTATGACTATTTGCCCACTGGTCAGAAATCTTGGGTGTGTGCTCGGTGCAAGGAGCTCCTGGTTCTCAGGGAACGAGTTTGCTCCCTTGAGGCCAAGGTGGCTGACCTGGAGAAGCAGAGACAGTCAGTTAGGTGCACGGAGAAAACTCTCGTGGACTTGCTAGATATGTCCCATTCTGGATCTTGCAGACTGGCTGCTGTCAGGGAGCATGAGGGTCAAGGGGAAACGGGGCACCATGCTGAGGATAAGGGGAATGTGCCCTCAGAAGGAACCTCTTCTTCAGCTGGTGAACGGGTATCCTTTCGTACCAAGGAACCGTCCCTGGGAAGGGTGGGAGGGGGGCTCTTGGTAGTTGGTGATTCGATCCTTAGGCAGGTAGACAGCTGGGTGGCGAACCCGCGTACTGACCGTATGGTGACTTGCCTGCCTGGTGCGAAGGTAGCGGACATTATGCGTGTTTTAGATAGGTTGGTAGATAGTGCTGGGGAGGAGCCAGTGGTCGTGGTGCACGTTGGCACCAACGATGTGGGGAAATGCAGTCGTGAGGTCCTGGAGGAGAAATTTAGGCTGCTGGGCAGGAAACTTAAGGCCAAGACCTCCAAGGTAGCCTTCTCAGAAGTGCTACCTGTTCCACGCGCAGGGCCAGAGAGACAGGCACAGATCAGGAGTCTCAATGCGTGGATGAGACGGTGGTGTAGGGGGAAGGGTTCAAGTTTGTTAGGCACTGGAATGCTTTTTGGGACAAGAGGGAACTGTACAAAAGGGACTATCTCCACTTGTCCCGAGAAGGAACCAAGCTGCTGGCGCTCAAAATCAAAAAGGTGGCAGAGCAGTTTTTAAACTGAATAATGGGGGAAAGCCGACAGGAGATGAAAAGTCTCTGGTTCGGGATGGCTCATCTCAAAGAGATGAAGGGGTAGCTATTACTTTTGTACAAGGAAATGGATTACAATTGTCCACTGAGACTGTGGCTAATGATAGGAACTGCCTGGCAAGGTCTCGAAGCAGCAAGAGGAAGGCTGTGGGTTTAACAAACGTGGGAAACTATAAGTGTTTATACACAAATCCTAGAAGTCTCCGAGGTAAAATCGGGGATTTGGAATGCTTGGTATTGGGGGGGGAAATAGACATTGTAGGTATTTCAGAAACTTGGTGGGATGAGGAAAATCAGTGGGATACGGTGATTCCTGGTTATAAATTATATCGGAAGGATAGGAGGGAAGGGTTGGAGGTGGGGTGGCTCTGTATGTCAGAGAGGGTATACCGTCCAGTAAGATTGAAAGCGTAAGAGAATTGGATTCGCTTCTGGAAATGCTATGGGTTGAAATAGTGGGTCCAAAAGGAAGCTTAACAGTGGGAGTTTGTTATCGCCCACCAGATCAAAAGATAGAGGAGGATTATAAAATGATGAATGAATTAAAGATAGCGGCTAGACGAAATAACTGTGTCATAATAGGCGACTTTAACTACCCACACATTGATTGGGTCAATATGAGTTCTAGTCAGGAAAAAGAGATTGAGTTTTTAGACACTCTCAATGACTGTGCTATGGAACAGTTGGTCACAGATCCTACCAGGGGCGAGGCGATCCTGGATTTGGTCCTAAGTAACACCCAAGACCTGGTGAGAGATGTAAAAGTGATTGCACCGCTTGGAAACAGTGACCATAATGTCATTGAGTTTAACATTTGTACAGATAGGGAGTTGCCCAAAAAGACTGACGCAACCACTTTTAACTTTAAAAGGGGTAACTTCTCTGGTATGAGGGGACATGTGAGGAAGAAATTGAAAGGAAGAGTGGAGAAGGTCAAAACTATTGGGGAAGCTTGGAGACTATTTAAAAATACAGTCCTAGAAGCTCAGAAAAATATATACCGCAGGTTAGGAAAGGTACAAATAGGTATAGAAAAAAGCCTGCATGGTTAACAAATAAAGTAATGGAAGCTGTAAAAGGTAAGAAGGATTCCTTTAAGCGGTGGAAAGCTAGTCTCAGTGAGGTTGATAAAAGGGAACACAGACTATGGCAAATAAAATGCAAGTCTGTGATCAGGCAAGCAAAAAGGGAATATGAGGAACATATCGCAAAAAATATAAAGGGCAACAATAAAACTTTCTTCAAATACATTAGAAGTAGGAAGCCAGCCAGAGAGGCAGTGGGGCCCTTGGATGACCAAGGGGTAAAAGTAGTAGTGAAGGATGATAGGGAAATGGCTGAGAAGCTGAATGCATTTTTTGCCTCTGTCTTCACTGTGGAAGAGGAGAAGTGCTTGCCCACTCCAGAAGCACTGATTTCGGGAGGGGGGTTGAAAGACCTGAATCAGATTGCGGTGACAAGAGAGGAAGTCCTCCAACTGATGGACAATTTAAAAACTAATAAATCACCAGGCCCAGATGGCATTCATCCGAGAGTTCTGAAAGAACTCAAATGTGAACTTGTGGATCTCCTGACAAAAATGTGTAATCTTTCTTTAAAATCTGCCTCCATTCCTGAGGACTGGAAGGTAGCTAATGTCACTCCCATCTTTAAAAAGGGCTCCAGGGGAGATCCGGGAAATTACAGGCCAGTCAGTCTGACATCGATACTGGGTAAGTTGGTGGAAACTGTTATTAAGGAAAGAATTAGTAGGCACATTGATGAACAAAAACTATTGAGGCAGACTCAGCATGGGTTCTGTAAGGGAAGATCTTGTCTCACTAACCTGTTAGTGTTTTTTGAGGGAGTGAACAAACATGTGGACAAGGGGGACCCAATAGATATTATTTACCTTGACTTCTGGAAAGCTTTTGATACAGTTCCTCATCAAAGGCTCCTAAGTAAACTCAATAGTCATGGGATAAAAGGACAAGTCCTCTTGTGGATCAAAAACTGGCTTAAAAATAGGAAACAGAGAGTGAGTATAAATGGGAAACTTTCTCAGTGGAGGGTGGTAAGCAGTGGGGTACCACAGGGATCAGTACTCAGTCCGATGCTTTTTAACTTGTTTATTAATGATTTGGAATTGGGAGCAAGCAGTGAAGTGGCTAAATTTTCAGATGACACGAAGTTATTCAGGGTGGTGAAAACCAGGGAGGATTGTGAGGCACTCCAAAGGGATCTGTTGAGGATGGGTGAGTGGGCGTCAACGTGGCAAATGGGGTTCAATGTGGCCAAGTGCAAAGTGATGCACATTGGAGCCAAAAATCCTAAATATAAATACACGTTGATGGGGTCTGAACTGGCAGAGACAGACCAAGAGAGAGATCTTGGAGTCGTAGTGGATAACTCAATGAAAATGTCTAGACAGTGTGTAGCTGCAATAAAGAAGGCCAACGCTATGCTGGGGATTATTAGGAAGGGAATTGAAAACAAATCAGCCAGTATCATCATGCCCCTGTATAAATCATTGGTGCGACCTCATTTGGAGTACTGTGTACAGTTCTGGTCACCACATCTCAAAAAGGATATTATAGCATTGGAAAAAGTGCAGAGAAGGGCAACTAGAATGATAAAAGGGTTGGGACACCTTCTCTATGAAGAAAGGTTAAAATGCTTGGGGCTCTTCAGCTTGGAGAAACGACGGCTGAGAGGTGACATGATCGAGGTTTATAAGATTATGAATGGGATTGAGCAGGTTGAGAAAGAAGTACTTTTCTCCCTTTCTCACAATACAAGAACTCGAGGGCACTCCATGAAATTGCTGAGCAGTCGGGTTAGAACAGATAAAAGGAAGTCCTTCTTCACCCAAAGAGTGATTAACATATGGAATTCACTGCCACAGGAGGTGGTGGCAGCTACAAGCATGGACAGTTTCAAGAGGGAATTAGATAAACACAAGTGGAGACCCGCAAGAAACTTGCGGGATGGTCATCCCATTCCTCACACCTTTGCTTCCTCCCCTCTACCCTTACCTATCTCACACTCTTTCTCCCTTCTGGGGGTGGAGCCATAGACTCAACCCTCCAAAGCAGCCATTTTATCCAGGGGGACTGATCTCTGTCACCCGGACAACAGTTGTAATTCTGGGTGATCTCCAGCCCTCACCCAGAGGCTGGCAATGGTAGTTCTCATGGAGGAAATGGCTGGTTTGGAGGATGGAGTCTATGACATTATACTGGTCTGAAGTTCCTCCCCTCCTCAAACCCCACCATCCCCAGGATCCACCCCTTAAATGTCCAGGAGTTTCCCAATCCAGAGTCGGCAACCCTATTTCCTTCCCACCCAAAAGCCAACTTAACCTTTATCTGCCTTTATCTGTCTTCAGCTTTTTGTCTCCACCCCCTCCCCACAGCTTCTACCAAGGAAAATTATAGTCTTTCTCCACAGTGGGGACCAAAGCAGCTTACATTATTCTCACCTCCTTTTTTTATCTGCACAACAACCCTGTGAGGTTGGTTAGGCTGAAAGTATGTGACTGGTCCAAAATCACCCAGTCAGCTTCCACCGCAATATGGGGATCTGAACCTGGGTCTTGCAGACCCTACTCTGAGGCTCTAACTGCTGCATCACTGCTGGCTTTCATAGGGTGGCTGCTGAACAGCAGCAAGCAGCCAGGCCAAGTTGAGTCATGCAAATTAGGTGGTATCAAGTCACCCAGAGGGCGCTGCCTAGGGATGCCAGCCTCCAGGTGGGATCTGGGGATCCCCTGGAATTACTGCTCAGCTCCAGACTACTGAGATAACTTCCCCTGGAGAAAATGATGCTTTGGAGGGTGGACTCTAGGGCATTGTACCCCACTGAGGTCCCTGTCCTCCCCAGGCTCCATCCCCAAATCTCCAGGAGTTTCCAGACCTGGAGTTGACAACCCCACTACCCCATCCCCTGCCAGTGCCTGGCAACCCTATACTGCTGCCAGGCCTAGGGTTGGCAACCTCCAAGTGGGGCCTGGAGAGTGAACTCCAGAGATCTGTGAACAACAGAGATCTGTCTCCCTGGAGAAAATGGCTGCTTTGGAGGGTGGATTCTGTGGCATGATGCCCAGCTGAGGCCTCTCCCTTCCCCAAATCCTGCCCTCCTTGCACTCCACCCCAAAACCTCTAGGAATCCCCCAGCCTGGCCCCAAGGCTCCCCCCTCCCCCCAAGGCCGAAAGAGGCCTGGAAAGAAAGGGCCCTCCCCCCACCCTTTGACTGACAGAGCCAGTCAGAAGCCTCCTCTCCCCCTCCCCTCCAACGTTCTAATCTCTCACCGTTGCTGCCTGGAGTCAGGTCCCTGCAGAGGCCATTTCAAAAGGCTTTTGGGGGGATTCAACCGTCCCTGAAGGGATTTCCTTACTTTTCAGATTTTTCTACAAACCCAGGAAGTCTACTGACTATGTAGGAAAAGCTGTTGGGGGACAGTGAGGCCCCTGTTGGAGGGAATAGGTATCCGCACAGAAAAAAAAAAGTCTGGGATTAGAATATAAGATATGGAGCAGAAGTCCATCAGTGGCTATGAGCCACAGGGTATAGATGGGAATTCTCAGTCTGGGGCAGGTGCTGCACTCTATTCCTGGTGCTGGAGGGGGCAGCAGTGGGAGGGCTTCTAGTGTCCTGGCCCCACTGCTGGACCTCCTGATGACACCTGGTATATTTTGGCCGCTGTGTGACAGAGTGTTGGACTAGATGGGCCATTGGCCTGATTCAACATTGGCTTCTCTTATGTTCTTTTGTTCTTAAGCCCATTGACCCCCACCAACAAGGTACTAAATGGAAGAACTCCCTCCAAAACACTGGAGGAGTTCAAACAACGCATCAAACTATGCCCCCAACTCCGACACTCTGCGTGCCGAAGTAATGCCAACTAAAAATAAAGTTTTACATGTCAGCTCTTTTAAAGGGCATGTCGTCATTGTTGCAAAAGGCTGCTGGCATAAAGCCCTCAAGACTGTATTCAAGTTCCAAGTTGGAAATCTGTGTACTGAGGGGGATTTATCAAGGATGCCCACCTTAAAAACCTCCTTATGTGGGCATGGGTAAGAAGGGACTTCCCGCGTCTGGCCCCCTTAACTGCCGAGATGGCTGAGACCTGTCGTCTAAGGGTACTGGTGCTTAAACCCTTGTCCAAGCCATCCTGCAAAAACCCTAGAACTGATTTTACAGACGCTTTAATAGGTTCTAGTCCCCGTTCTAAGCAGCAGGAAGTGAACACTTGCCAAGTCAAACTGTATGACCTATTTATAGAGGACTTATGGGAGGCTAGCATGATTGTCACTACATTCTCGGAGTAGCCCACCCCTCTCAGCATCGACCGCTCCACCTCCGTGCTGTGAGTTTGAGTGTCTCCGGATGGGGCTGTTCCGTCTGGTCTTGCATCAGTAAGTCTTTTCGAGTGGGTAGAGGCCAAGGTTCTGTTGTTGACAGTCTCTGTAGCTCTGGAAACCACGCCCTTCGTGGCCAGAATGGCGCTACTAACACTATTCCAGCCTTTTGCTGTTGAACCTTCTGGATCACCCTGTGCAGAATCTGAATTGGAGGGAACGCATAGAGAAGACCTTTTGGCCTTTCGCAATTTAGCGTGTCGATACCTGTGGCCTGACTGTCCTTTGTTCTGGAAATGAACTCTGGTACCTGACGGTTTGAAACTGTTGCAAACAGATCCATTCTCATCTTCCCAAATTTTTGGACTAATTGATTGAACACCTCCGAGAGCCAGTTTGGTGTAGTGGTTAAGTGCATGGACTCTTATCTGGGAGAACCGGGTTTGATTCCCCCACTCCTCCACTCGCACCTGCTGATGTGACCTTGGGTCAGTCACAAGCTCTGGCACAGCTGTTCTCTCAAGGACAGTTTGTGTTAGAGTTCTCTCAGCCCCGCCTACCTCACAGGGTGTCTGTTGTGGGGAGGGGAAGGGAAAGGAGTTTGTAAGCCGCTCTGAGATGCCTTTGGGCAGTGAAGGGCGGGGTATAAATCCAATCTCCTCCTCCTCCTCCTCCTCCTCCTTGTTCAGCATCCACTTCGACTGGTCTAGACGCTTCCTGCTGAGCCAGTCCGCCAGACCGTTTTCCTTTCCCGCCACATGCATCGCCTTCAGCGACAGCAGATGACGTTCTGCCGTCATGTTGTCCGTCTGGGCGAGCACGTGGTGGCCGGACAAGTGTTTGTTGAACTTCAACAGACCCAATCGAATCGCCCTGAGCTCCAGGAAATTGATGCTTTCTTGAGTTTCGTCTGTTGACCATTCCCCCTGAGCCATCTGACCTTCTGAGTGAGCTCCCCCATCCTAAAAGACTTGCACCCGTAGTTATGATTGTTGGTTGTTAATATCCAGCAGTCAGATCAAAATGATCTGTGTGACAGCAGGCAAGCTGCTGGCAACAGGTTCTGACCAGCATGATGCTGATTGGATGCTCAGTGTATAAAGCTGTGCATGTCCTGTTCTGTACATCTTCTTCTCTCTGTGTGTGGTGTCTGGCGGAGCAGTTTGTCAGTGGATTGTATATATCCTGTACATAAACCTGTATATAGTTTACCACAGGAGTGTCTCGGGGTGGTGCTGTATGGAAGTTACTCTGCAGTGAGTGCTGGAGTGCTGGTGCTGCTGAACAATCCTGGTGGCTGGGGGTGGCTGTAAGTTGCTTTACGCGGCCTGCGCAACAATGATCACTCTCGGGGGGTCTCGAAGCGGGGCTCCGTGTCTGAACCGTAACGGGGCCAACCACCACGATAGCTGTTGATGGATTTTCGACAGGAGCTGGATTCTCTGGTGTCGTTTCTGCGCTGTCGCATTCTGATAAGGCAGAAGGAGTTTCTGAAGAGGCCTGGTGTGGAAGCGAGCCCAAGGCACGACTTCCTGACAGGAAACTGGCATCCCTAGGAGTTTGGCCAGAACCATCAAATCCGTTGAAGTCTCGCCTATCACCTCTGTCAGCAGATCCCGAACCTTCTGTTCCCTCTCCTGAGAGAGAAAAGCGCGGTCCTGCGTCATGTCTAGTTCTACCCCCGGGTGAAGCAACTTCTGTGAAGGCTGGAGATGGCTCTTCTCTAGATTGACAACAAAACCGTGTTCTCTCATGGTCCGGACTGTTAACGGAGACATCTGAACACACTCCTGGAACGATGGAGCTTTTATTAGAATATCGTCCAGGTATGGGAAAAGCTCCACCCTCTTCAGTCTGTGGTGTGCCACCAAGGTCACTAGCACTTTGGTGAACACCCTCGGGGAGGACTTCAGCCCAAATGGGAGGGCCCTGCATTGGTAGTGTCGATTGGCATAAACGAAACGAAGAAACTTCCAGTGACCCTCATAGATCGGGACATGTAGATAGGCCTCTGACAAATCTATTGAGGTCATAAAGTTGCCCTGTTGGATGGCTGCCATGATGGATTTGAGGGTCTCCGTCCTGAATTTCCTGTGCCTTATATGCCTGTTTAGCCACTTCGGGTCTAAAATGGCCCTTGTGTCCCCGTTTTTCTTTGGCACTAAGAAGAATACTGAGTGAACACCCCGCCCCCTCTGAGAGGGTGGGACTCTCTCTATGGCCATAGTCTGTAGGAGATGAAGAATTGCCTCCCTGGCTTGATGGTGTTTCACTCGGTTGCGGTGCTTTGCAACCTGAATGAAATGTTCACAAGGAATGGAGGAGAACTCCAGCTTGTATCCGTGGGTCACCATTTCCAGGAGCGCCTTTGGGGCATTGCTGTCTGCTGAGGCCAGGTTCTCAGTCCAGTCGTATGCTGCTCTGGCGAACAAGGAACCCGCTGTGGAAGCTTTAATGGAAGAGGAGGAGGCTTCGAAGCTTTTGCGTAGCGCCTTCTCCGTACGCCTGTCGGAATGATCCTTCAGCGTCCCATCTGCATCCATAGGTAACACCGAGTTGGAGGACAGACTGGCGACTGGCTCGTCCAGTGATGGTAGCTTCAGCTTCTTTGTGGCTTCTGGCATCAAAGAACAGAACTTCAAAAAAAGGCGACGGTTAGCTTTTGGTTTGGCCGGTTGTTCCCATTCGGCTTTAATAATATTAAAAAAGCTAGCCGGGAGGGGAAGCCCTGGTTGAGAAACAGAAAGTTTTGGCATCAGTTTACCTGAGCCTTTTTGGAACTCTGACTCCTGTTCTGCCTCCTCTCTCAGCTTAGAGGAGAGGTCAAGAGTTCTTCCCGGGGCCACGCCCCTCTTTCCTTTCAGGGTGGGGCCTGGTGTAGGGGAGGAGGCGGGCTTGGGCGGGAGCGGCATGCGCTCCTCCCCCTGCACCGAATCACTCCAAAACAACAGCACGTGTGTCTGCACAGGGCAGCGCTGCCGCGGGACCCTCAATGCCCCGGGGATGAGCAAGCCCCTTGTGGCGCCGGGTGGCTCTTGAGGAGGAACCGCCGCTCCTCTGCCCGGGGAGGGTGGGGCGGGGAGACCAGGGCTGCCTTCTCAGCTGCAGATCCGGGCGAGGCTCCCGCCCAGAGCATCAGGTAGCAAGAAGCCACTGGAGACTCATGCCGGTTTCGCAGGATGGGTGGCCAGGGTCGCTGGGGGGGGCCCCGCAATGCTCCCGCGCTCCCCTGCCTCCATGCAAGCCTCCCTGCAAGAGAGAACCGAACACTGGCTTCTCTTGTGTTCTTATGTTCTTAAAGGCACTCCAGAACAATATTTTGGAAATCCAAATGCAGAAATATCTTGCACTTATTATCCCATTCCGGGCCAAAATGCCTCTGGAACACCATGGAACAGACCGGAAGGGGCATTAAACAAACAACAATACCATCAAAATCAGTGGCGTGCATTAAAGGCACTTGGGAACAATATGTTGGTAATCAAAACACAAATATTTTGCACTTATTAACCCATTCTGGGCCAAAATGCCCCTGGAATGGGCTGGAACAGTAAATAATAATATTGCAAGAAACAGTGGGATGCATTAGGGCACTCCAGAACAATATTTTGGAAATCCAAATGCAGACTTGTGTCTAGCCAGTCCCTAGAAGACGCACCAACTCACTGCCCTGCTCTGCCTGGGGGTGGCTTCTATTTTGACAGGAGTTTCAGGTGTTGCTTCGATATTTAGTTTCATAGAAAGGAGGGGTCGGTGCTTCTCCCTGCAGCTTCAGTCTCCCTGCAGCTTCTGGAGCTGGAGAGGGTGCAGACACACAGTTGTTTCCGGGGGGGTGTCCAGGGGCCTCCGAACAAGCCAGCCCCCCCTGCTTGTGGGTGTGGCTCTAATGCGTGTCTCTCTCGGGTGTCGGGGCATCCAGGGCACTTTCCCTGAGGAAGAGAGGGTTGCCCCCTTTCAGGTGGTCGGCACAGTTGGGAAAGGTGTTCCTGCAGTCCCCGCAGACTTAGGGCTTGATCCATTGTAAGGGTGGACTCAAACTTCGGTCTGCTGCTCCAGACCAACTCAGCAAGTTGCCCACCCACCCCCAAATCTATTTTTAAAAGTTGCTTGTGATCCCTGCCCTTCTCTCTCTCTGGAGCGAAAGAAACAGGTTGTGGGACGTGCCAGGCCTACAGCAAAGGCACTCAACTAGGGGGGGGGGGATTCCCCAGCACAGCAGTTCTCTCAGCTTGAAGGCCTGACCCTGTGGTGGGGATTGGCGCTCGGGTTGCAGGTCCTGGTGAGTTTGGGTCTCCCGCAGTTGCAGCAGGGGAGGGTCGCACTTGGGGGGCTCTGGCTCACAGTGCACAAAGCAAAGGGGGTGCTGGTGGAACGCTAGGCAGTAGTTCGGGTTCCTTTGGCTAAGCGATATTTGCAACCTTTCCGAGAAGGGAAAGTTGAGACTGGGAAGAGGAGGGCAAGGCTCCCTCTAAGCTGTGGAGTCTTGTGCACAAAAATTCTGCTTTGTGAGCTACCGGCATTAAAGTTGTGAGCGAGCGATTTGGCTGCTGCATAAATTAAGTTTGCTCTGGAGCCTCTCCTTCGGAGCGGAGACAAAAAATGGTTGAGCCGGAGGCTGAAAAACTGTGGGCTAGAGGGAACACCGGCTGCAGTGCTCCCTCTAAGCTGCCGGAGTCTGGTGGGCAGAAATTCCACTTGGTGAGCTCCTGGCCTTAAAGCGGTGAGCCAGCGATTTGGCTGCTGCATAATAAAGCAGTTTGCTCTGGAGCCATCCCTTCCTGAAGGAAGGCAAACATGGGTGAGCCGGAGGCTAAAGAACTCTGAGCTAGCTCACACTGACAGCCCAGAGGGAACACTGGTTTTCCCCCAAGTTCTGCTCAGCCAGGGTCCGGGACCCACCCAGAAGTGCCTGTCTGAAACCGGGACCTTGCCTGGAGCCCGGGCTGCTCCAGGGAGCCTCGCAGGCGACGCCTCTCTTCCTTTACCGGGGGGGGCTCCCGTCTAGGGGCGGGGCCTGGCGGGAGCGAGGGGGCGGGACCCGCGGGACCCTCCCCTTATCGGAAGAGCACCAAAACAGTCGCCAGACTCTACGAATAGCAGGAGAGCTGCGCAAGAGCGCGGAGCGTGTTCCGAAGCGGCCTCTGCGAGCCAGAGAGTCGTGCCTTCGGCTTGACCGAAACGCGTCCTCCTCGGGCCCCCCGCGATGAGCACCGCGCGGGGATTCCGGACCTCGCCACCGCCACGCCCGTCCCAGCGCTCGGGAAAGGGCGCCGACGGCGGGGGAAGCCACCGGCGGGGCGGAAGGAGAAAGCCCCCTGGCCGCACGGGGATGCTGCCTCTGCGCCCTCGGCAGGGCCGGCTCCAGGTGTCTGGGCGCCCTAGGCAGGACAGCCTGGGGCGCCCCCCACTGGGGATGCCAACCTCCCGGTGGGGCCTGGAGACCGGGGGCGGCGGCGGGGCGCTGGCTTTCCTGGAGGCTCCGCAGCTGCGGGACCCCCAGGAAAGCCAGGGAAGGGGGTGGGGGGGTCTAGCCTCCGCCCCCTCCCTCCGGCGCCGGCTTTTCTGGGGCTCTGCGGCTGCGGGACCCCAGAAAAGCCGGGAAGGGGGCAGGGGGGTCTAGCCTCCGCCCCCTCCCTCCGGCGCCGGCTTTTCTGGGGGCTCCGCAGCTGCGGGACCCCCAGGAAAGCTGGGAAGGGGCGGGGGGTCTGGCGGCGCCGGCGGGCGCCGGGTTAGGGCGGCGCGGGGGGCGCTTTACCGGGGGGGGTGAGTGGGGCTCCATTTGGCGCCCCTCGGACCGGGGCGCCCTAGGCAGGCGCCTAGTTCGCCCTATGGGCGATCCGGCCCTCGGCGGGCTGAGCCCGGGAGCAGGCGAGGCGAGCTTCCGATGGCAAGAAAGCAAGGGAGCGCCGGGCTGCGCGCTGTGGCTTCGGTGCTCTTCGGGGGGGGCGGGGGGCGGGGCGGTGCTTTCAGGGGGAGGAGCCTCTCCCGGGAGGCGGATAAGCACCCTGGCAAACAAGCCCGCGGTCCATTCCAGGAATAGAAGCAGGAGCCTGCTAGCGCTGCCCATGGCCAGCCCTAGGGTTTTTCGCACTCTAGGCAGGGCTACCTTCTGCCCCCCCGTGTGTGCCCGATTACAGGGTTGCCAACCTCCAGGCAGTGCCTGGAGAGGAGGAACCCCCTCCTGCTCCTGGGCAAGAGGCGGGGCCGAGCAGCAGCGAGACCTCCCCCCCCCATCAGGTTCCACCATGTCTTCCCCATTCCTCCGCAACAGCCCCGACTCTCAGGACTGGACCAAAAACACCAGGAGGTCCACCCTTAGAGCCAGAACTCCAGAAGCCCTCCCACCGGGCCCCACCCCAAGGAACCCAAGACAGAAAGCGGGCGGAAAGTTGTGCGTGCCCGAGGCAGGCAGTGTTTCCCAATGGGACCGAAGAGGAGATGCTCTGTGACTTGGGGGCCATTGGCGACAGCTGGAGTTGGGGGGTGGGGAGAGAGAGTCCAGCCTCTCCCGACCTTCAACTAGGCAGATTAACAACTTTTGATTTGGGCGGGGCGGGGGGGGGAGAAACTGGCTAGGAAACATTTGGATCGGATTGCAGGTCACAGCACACCCATCCTTTCACAAACAGGCACAGCTGTACAAACGCACTCAGGTCATTTGAGGGAGAGACAGAGAGCTCTCCATCGCCTCCCCGCTCTCTACCCCCACCCCCGCCAAGCCCAGCGGGAGCTGTTTTTTTTAAAAAAAGATAAAAAGACGGTGGCAAGGCTTTGATATTTCTGCGTCAACACCGACAGTTTGGGGCTCGAGAAATGGGGCGCAGGGAGCGAACCGGGAGTGACTCCCCCAGCCAGAAGGGGAGAGCCGCTTTCCTGGGGCCACTCTCCGGTCGCTCCGCCAAGAGTGGGGAATCCGGATTCCTCGCACTGAGGGCAGGTTTCCAAGGGTCCCCGGCCTTCCGCACTCAAGCTGCGCACCCCTGGGGAGTTTTGTCCCGAAGGGAGGGGGGGACACAACAAGGGGTTGGGAGAGAGACACTTGGCTCTAACCCGGAGGCAGGGCCGGCTCGCCCACTAGGCGAGCTGGGCGCTCGCCTAGGGTGCCGGCCCTGCAGGGGCACCAAAATGCCCCCTGCCCCCGGGAAAAGCCCCCTTCCCGCCCAGGGCTGGCAGCCCCGCTTTCCTGGGCGCCTCACGGCTGCGAGGTGCCCAGAAAGCTGGCGCCGCCGCTGGGAGGGAAGTGGCGGGCATTCTAACCCCGCCCCTTCCCCAGCTCTCCTGGGTGCCTTGAAGCTGCGAGGCGCCCAGAAAAGCCGGTGCTGGGAGAGAAGGGGCGAGGGTTCTAACTCCGCCCCTTCCCCGGCTTTCCTGGGCGCCTCACAGCAGCGAGGCGCCCAGGAAAATGGCGCTGGGCCATCTCCAGGCCCCACCGGGAGGTTGGCATCCCCAGTGGGGTGGGCGCCCCAGGCTGTCCTGCCTAGGGCGCCCAGACACCTGGGGCCGGCCCTGCCCGGAGGGTTAGGAGAAGCTCTCTAAGCCGGCTTCCCTGTGCCCCTGTGGGGAGCGCAGGCAAGCCAAGGAAGAGGTGGGGAAGAGCCGCTGCCCCCACCTCCTCTCCCCCCCCAGCTCCGTGGACACGGAGGGAGGGGAGGGGGCTCTTCGCCGTTTCCCTCTCCCCAGAGCGCGCTTCCCCCCCCTTTCTCTGCGCCTGCCCCTCGGCCCCGACAGAGACGCTCCAGGGATCTGCGGGGGGGGAGAGGCACAGGGCCCCTCCAGGTTCTTTCACAGAGGGCGGAGCACAGCACAGGGCCGGGAAGGGCGCCCCGGACGGGCTCGCTGGATGCTGCAGGGCGGGGACAGAGCCCGGAAGGTGCCGGGGCAGCAGACGCGCCTCCTGTGGCAGGTGCAGGAGCAGTCCTCGGCTGGAGGGGGCGACCCAGAAATGAACAGGGGAGGGCAGGCCAGCGCCCCCTGCAAGCCAGCGCCCCAGGCAGCCGCCTAGATTTGGCCTATGATGGTTCAGCCCCGGGTCCCGGAGGCGGAGGCGGGCGCCTGGATCCCCTGCGGGCTGGGGTGAAGTGTGGGGGAGAAAGGGAACCTCCCGCCCCTCCCCTTAGCCAAAGGTCTCCTAAATGCAGCCCCGGCCAGGAGCAGTGCTCCCTCGAAGCTGAGTTAAGTGTGAGCCAGCTCGCAGTTCTTTAGCCTCCGGCTCACAGGTTCTTGTCTCAGCTCGGGAAGGAGGGCTCCAGGCAGGGGCGGAGGAAGGCTCCCTGGTGCCCTCAGCAGCACTGACCCATCTCGGTGCCCCCCCTCCCCCTTCCCACACGGACCCCCGTCCGTTTTAGTGGTTGACCCGTCTGACCAGATAGACAAGGCAGGCGGCAGCAGGACAAAAATGTATTCATAGGATAACCCAATACACTGGACAAACTAAGCCAAGTTTTGGTGACATAAAGTGCTACAAAAATGCAAGACAGCATCTATTGTAATATTTCACAAGTTAAAGGTATCAAAGTTCCAATATTCACCCTTTCCCCAACTTTGTGGTGCCCCCTTTGGCTTTGGTGCCCCAAGCATGTGCTGAGTCTGCTTAAGGGTGAATCGGCCACTGGCTCCAGAGCAAACTAATTTGTGCAGCAGCCAAATCACTCGCTCACAGCTTTAAGGCCAGTAGCTCACAAAGTAGAATTTTTATTTATTTTTCTTTCTTTCTTTTTCTTAGAGGGAGCATTGGCCAGGATCCCCCTTTGCTTGCACATTGTGAGGCCCCCCCCCAAAATATGCCCGACTGGGACAGGTGCATGGAGGGGGGAGGGTTCTTTTTTTAAACCAGTTGAGAGTGCCTTTGCTGTGGGCATGTCCTGTTAACGCAGCTGTTATGTTTACTCTGCAATCAGAAAGGCAGAGATCACCAACCACTTTTGGAGATTAAAACCCTGTAAGGCCAGAAGGAGGGCGGGGTGAAAGCGAAATGACTGTGCTGAATAAATAGGCTGACTGAGAGGGGAGCTGTTTGGAGCCCAAAGGTAGGAATGACAGAAACGGAGACAGGCTGTGCCGATGGGACCAATGCTTCCTCTAAGCTGTGGGGTCTTGTGAGCAAAAATTCTACTTTGTGAGCCACTGGTGTTAAGAGTTTTGAGTGGGCGATTGGGCTGCTGCATAAATTAAATTGCTCTGGAGCCCTCCTTCCTGGGCTAAGACAGAAATCTGTGAGCCTGAGGCTACAAAACTGTGAGCTAGCTCACACTAACTCAGCTGAGAGGGAACACTGCCCGAGACACATTTCTAATGTAAATATTCCAGGAAAAGATGGTAGCAGTTTCATCTTCAGCAACAGAAGTGAGAAGTGACTGTGAGAACCCGGTAGTGAAGAACCTTGCAAATGGACATCCTGCTAATGCTTTGGAGCAAGAGACGCCGTTCCTCAAGGGACATTTGGTGACGGGAGACATTTGTGGTGAGTTTCTCTCCTTCATAAGGAGGACGATGTTTTTTCCTAGAAAAGCAATGTGGAGATTTGAGATCCTGGACTTTGTGCGCAGGGCTGGCCTTAGGGTTTTTCGCGCTCTAGGCAGGGCTACCTTCTGGCACACCCCCCCCGCGTGTGCCCAATTACAGGGTTGCCAATCTCCAGGCAGTGCCTGGAGAGGAGGAACCCCTCCCTGTTCCTGGGCAAGAGGCGGGGCCGAGCAGCAGCGAGACCTACGCTGCCAGGGGAAGCCTTCGCGGAGCCTGTTCCACCAGGGATATTGGGCGATGGGAGACTTTGGTGGTGAGTTATTCATTTATTTATTGGTCTGCGTTATTTGTGCAGCGCTTGTTTATTTGCTCTGCCCAACTCCACCAGCTGCCCCTCCTTTCCCTGCAGCCCCTGCCGCCACCCGCTCCCTCCCTTGTCAGCCCCCCTCCCAGACTGAAGATCTGCAGATAAAACGACAGGGAACTGCTTTTCGGGCACGGATGACCCGTCAGCATCAGAATCAGGACGCCTCTTTCTTGTTCTGCTGTTTGGGGCGTTTTTAAAAAGAAACGCCTTACAAAATAACTGTGTCCCCCAAATTGTGTGTGGGTGTTGCCTTTTACAACAGTCAGCAGCAGTGTCTGAATGCAAAGGAGAGGGAGTCTCCTCTGCACATGCTTAGCGGACTTTTTTCTTGCTCCTTTGTCCATCTGAAAAATCAGGCTTGATACGGAACAGATCCCAAGTGAGTGCCAGACGGGGCATTTGCATTCTTCTGTGCTGAGCTGTCTCTTACCAGCATGCAAAATTTTAAAATGATAAAAAGAAGCGTCTCAAAAGTATTGACATATGCAAATTCTAGTTTCATATGAAAACAGGGACAGGACCCCAGTTCTACCCCCCCAACGCCCAACACACCATCACCACACACAATGCTGCTCTACAACTCTCTCTGGGCAGAAAAGTGATCAGGGAATGGAGTTGAAATTCAGTCCACTGAATCCCCGCAGTGACCTCTTTACCCCATTACTGTCTGTTCGCACTGGTTGTAAGGAACAGAAGGATGTTTCCCAGTGTTCGAGGATATTGGCGTGCTGGTTGTGAGAAGCCTGAACCGTCTATCATCATCTGCCCCTGTGCCAAGGCCCATGTTGAGTATCCACACGTGGCATCTGAGTAAACGTTCGCATGTTAGAGAGCTATTTTGGGGCTAATGAGGCTTTTTAAAAACAAACAAACCCTGTCAACAACCACCAGGGAAACTCAAGGATTTCTTCACAGCTGCTGGGGATCCGTGAGGAGCTGCGGGGATCCAGGTGGTGTGGTGGAAAGGATCCAGTGCGTATTTCCCTCCCCCTACAGAAATGAAATATGCTGGCCTTTGACCAACGCTCCCTCTAAGCCAGTGATGGCGAACCTTTCAGAGACCGAGTGCCCAAACTGCAACCCAAAACCCACTTATGTATCGCAAAGTGCCAACACAGCAATTTAACCTGAATACTGAGGTTTTAGTTTAGAAAAAACAATTCCTTCATTAACATCTTTTTGTCTTAAAAGAAAAACACAATAACAGAGCTTTCAATTATACAAACAACTTTTTATTGAAAGTTAAAGTTTGCATTTGGCATGCTTTTGAACAATTAATGTGATTTTTGCTGTTGTAGGCATGCACATTTCCCGTACACAGGAGGCGTGCAGACCTGGATCATCCATACAAGCTCTCATTTTCCCATTAGCAAGAGCCCAGGTTGGTTCCTATGGACAGCAGCCACTACGAAGTTCCCCCTGACAATCCTAGATCACTGCTACTCACAAGGAATATTCCTTATCTTCCAACCCCAAAAGAGGGCATTTTCATCTGTGTTTTAAGAGCTCAAAATAGGAGAGCCACCTCCATACCATGCAGAGAGACACATTTACAGAGAAAGCTTATATTCTCATAAGAACATAAGATCAGGCCAGTGGCCCATCCAGTCCAACACTCTGTTACACAGTGGCCAAAACCCAGGGGCCACCAGGAGATCCACCAGCGGGGCCAGGACTCCAGAAGCCCTCCCACTGTTTCTCCCCAAAGCACCAAGAAGACAGAACATCACATAAGAACATCAGAGAATCCATGTTGGATCAGGCCAGTGGCCCATTCAGTCCAACACCCTGTGCCACACAGTGACCAAAACCCAGGGGCCCACCAGGAGGTCCACCAGTGGGGCCAGGATTCCAGAAGCCCTCCCACCGTTTCTCCCCCAAGCACCAAGAAGACATCAGAGAAGCCTGCAGAACGTCAGAGAAGCCCGCAGTAAGGAGGGCAACAACACAGAAAAGCCTGTAGGTGTCCTGTCATTCCAGTCCCACAGCAGAGATTCTATTGCTAGGGATCATCATTCCACTCTGGGGACTGTCATTCCAGTAGCAGATGTGTTCTGTGGGTGGAATGACAGGCCCCAGAGTGGAATGACTGCCCCTGGGGGTAGCAGGAGTGTTCTGGGACTAGAATGACAGCCCCTGGAGGTAGCAGATGTGTTCTGAGGGTGGAATGACAGGCCCCACCGTGGAATAACTGCCCCTGGGGGTAGCAGGAGTGTTCTGGGACTAGAATGACAGCCCCTGGAGGTAGCAGATGTGTTCTGAGGGTGGAATGACAGGCCCCACCGTGGAATGACTGCCCCTGGGGGTAGCAGGAGTGTTCTGGGACTAGAATGACAGCCCCTGGAGGTAGCAGATGTGTTCTGAGGGTGGAATGACAGGCCCCACCGTGGAATGACTGCCCCTGGGGGTAGCAGGAGTGTTCTGGGACTGGAATGACAGGCTTCAGGATGGAATGACAGCTCCTGAGAGCAGCAATAGTGTTCTGGGACTTGAATGACAGGCCCTAGAGTGGAATGACAGTCCCTGTGGATAGCAAATGTTTTGATAGTGGAATGACAGCCCCTGGGAGTAGTGTCAGTACTCTGCACCTAGAATCGCAAACTACAGAGCAGAATAAATACTTTACACTTTAGTTAATATTTCTGGAAGGTGTGTTACTATCGCCAAATCAGTTCCACCTCAGTAATTATCCTGCCTGTCAGCTCCTCAGTTTCTGTACAAATTCATGAGATTGATATGAGGCACCTCCTCTGTTGTCAATTAAAAATCTTGCTCTAGTCCTCTTCCAGTTCCAGTGTCCAGCTCCACTGCCTTCTTGACCTCAAGGTTCACTTTGTGTGTCACACTCTGCCTGAGTTCCTTCCCCACTTTTGCCCACTCTGTTGACCACTGACTGCTCTGCCTCCTGCAGCGGTCATTCTGTGTCTGCACCCACCACACTGTGTCAGAATTACAAAGGTGCTGCAGGCTGAAAAAGATTGGAGACCCCTTAGTTAGAGTATGGGTTGGGATTTTTCAGAGAGACTATGGAAGGGATGACCTCATGAATGTGTAAGGGAACTGAGGAGATGACATGGAGGACAATTACTGAGGTGGAGCTGATTTATGATAGCTAAACACATTAAAGAAATGTTAATCAAAATGTAAAAAGTTTAATTCCATGCTACGTTTTGCAATTCCAGTTGCAGAGCATTGAGTATTCCACCAGGGGCTATCATTCCACGGTGGGGCTTATCATTCCAGTCCCAGAGTAATGTATTTGAGACCAGAGACTTTAATGGAAAATCCATTCCGCATTTGCTTTGCAACTCTTCTTGAGCTGTAATGTATTTCAATGGAGCCTAGACAAGTCAATTGGCATTCCTGGCTCTCATTATTTCCAATTGGCCTTCAAGTCTCTCCCATTGTTTTCAACGGGCAATCCTGTCCTTCCTTTTAGTACATCCCCTCTAAAGTTTCTCCTGAGTGTCCGAGGATGTTTGGGAAAGGTGTGGGATATGGTGCAAGGTGCTGCAGTTGGAAGGGGAGTCTGCAGAAATGGAAGACTTCTTATGAAAGTAGAAATGTCTGCCACTCATGCAAGCAAGGGGTTGGATTCAGCCCTAAGTGCAAATAAATAAAATAAACTTTGACATAGATTGGAGGAGAACCCCAGTCAGACTTAGAAATGGGATAATGAAAAGCTGTTTGCAACTAGGAAGAAGGTAAAAGAAAGAGAAAGGGCGCGTGTGCAATGTGTACCTAACATGGGATATTTTAAATGCAAGAAATCATAACAGCCCATGTTACCTTTTCCGAATGAAAGAGGGAACTCCTACAAACCATCATTAATCTCATATGTATTTACGCAGAAGTAACCCCCCCTTCAAAATGACTTTAAAATAAGCAAGCTTGCAGTTCTTCAATAGGTATGTTTACATTCCTCTAAAAGACCTCTGCAGTTTTGGGCAGAGAATGCCTTCCAGCAGAAAATAATGCTTCTCTGAGTACAGTAAAGCAAAGGATTCTGACGAGCAGGGACCCATGCAGTGTAGCAAAAGCAAGCTCTGTCCTTGATTTGGAGAAGGAATTACCACATATTGCACAAATAGGTCGAGAAAGGCAAGCTGCTTTTTTCTTTGCTCCATGTTTCAAAACCTCCAGCATGCATCTTCTACAAAGGAACGATCAGATTGCGCCCAGATTCTAATTCCAACGGCAAACCATCGATGCAGTCTCAGTTTCCTGCCCCTTTTCTGTGTGGGTGCGTGCGTGTGTAGCTCGCTCCCACACTCACCCCCAACCCCACGCACACGTACTTCCAGGATCGAAGTTCTTTGATTTATTTTCTGCGGACTGCAGATAGGAAAAAGAAAACATATGTTGGATCAGGCCAATGGCCCATCCAGTCCAACACTCTGTCACACAGCAGCAGCTCCTAGTGTCCTGGCCCCGCTGCTGGACCTCCTGATGGTACCTGGAGCCAGGACACTAGAAGCCCTCCCACTGTTGCCTCCCCCAAGCACCAAGAATACAGAGCATCACTTGCCCCAGACATAAGAACGTAATAGAAGCCAATGTTGGATCAGGCCAGTGGCCCATCTAGACCAACACTGTGTGTCACACAGTGGCCAAAAATACCAGGTGCCATCAGGAGGTCCAGCAGTGGGGCCAGGACACTAGAAGCCCCCCACTGTTGCCTCCCCCAAGCACCAAGAATACAGAGCATCCCTTGCCCCAGACATAAGAACGTAATAGAAGCCAATGTTGGATCAGGCCAGTGGCCCATCTAGACCAACACTGTGTGTCACACAGTGGCCAAAAATACCAGGTGCCATCAGGAGGTCCAGCAGTGGGGCCAGGACACTAGAAGCCCCCCCACTGTTGCCTCCCCCAAGCACCAAGAATACAGAGCATCCCTTGCCCCAGACATAAGAATGTAATAGAAGCCAATATTGGATCAGGCCAGTGGCCCATCTAGTCCAACACTCTGTCACACAGTGGCCAAAAATACCAGGTGCCATCAGGAAGTCCAGCAGTGGGGCCAGGACACTAGAAGCCCTCCCACTGTTGCCCCCCAGCACCAAGAAGACGGAGCATCCCTTGCCCCAGACCGAGAGTCCCTATCTATACCTTGTGGGTGGGCCTATTGCGCGCTGGAGACAAGAGGAGTCCAAGGGGCGGGGGCTGCCCCAGTTCCCCGCTGAAGTCCTCCTCTGCTTCTGCCCCACTCCCAGCCAGTCAGCCCCCTCGCCCCCCAGGCATCCCTCCTCAGGGCTCCTCTGCTTCAAACTGCACGGGAGACGCCCTCCCTTCCCAACTTCTCCCGGCTGTGCTCCGTCTGGAAGGAGAGCCCAGCTCTCACCCTGCCCAGTGCCAGGAGCTCCCTCCAGCTGGCCTCCGCCACCCACGCCCCACGCACAGCCCCCGGGGCTTGGCTCAGGGTACCTGGCAGTGGGTCCCAGGAGGAAGAGGAGGAGGGGCGGCCTGGGAAGAGCGCCAGGGTCTCTGGCCCGTCGGGACCTGCACCCCCATCCCAACCAGGGAGCCACAGGGCTCCCCCTCCCCTGAGCAGACTGCCGTGCCCCAGGGGCCAGGGAGGGAGGGGACCTGGCTGGCAGCCGCAGCAACACCTGCCGGGGGGGCTCTTGCTGGGCTCTGGCTTCACAGCAGCCCCGCTGCCCCCACTCAGGGAGACGAACTCCAGCTTGGAGAAAGCCCCAATTTCAATCCCTTCCTCCTCCCCACAAAACTTCTTCATCTGTAGGCCTGGCTGGCGAGACCAACCCCCCTCCCCCGCAGCTCTCCTGCCAATGGGTCCGGACTTGGAGAGACCAGCCCTCTCAGCGTGCAGCAGCAGCAGCAGCAGCCTCCCCCCTCCCAGCTCACCGGTGGTGGCTGCGCATGGGCAGAGAAAGGGAGGCAGGCAGGCAGGCGGGGCACTCTGGGAGGCGGGTGGGCGGGGCGCTCTGGGAGGCAGGCGGGCAGGGCGCTCTGGAGGTCTTTCTCTCTACCCGTGCGCCTTGGCGTGTGGGCAGAGAAAGGCGGTGGGAAGGTGGGGGGGGGGGCCGGGGCCCATCCAGAGATCTGTGCTCAGGCGAAGGTGCGCGTGCCCACAGAGAGGGCTCTGCGTGCCCTCTCTGGCACGCATGCCATAGGTTTGCCACCAGGGCTCTAAGCTGTGGAGTCTTGTGAGCAGAAATTCTACAATGTGAGCTCCTGGCTTTTAAAGTTGTGAGCGAGCGACTGGGCTGCCGCATAAATTAGTTTGCTCTGAAGCCACCCCTTCCTGAGCTAAGACAAAAATGCGTGAGCCAGAAGCTAAAGAACTGTGAGCTAGCTCACACTAACTCTGCTTAGAGGGAACACTGCCTTTGACCTATTCTGGTGGGCAACCCTGGTGCCTTGAGTAAAACAGAGGCGGCAGCAATGCTCCCTCCAAGCTGCAGAGCCTTGTGAGCAGAAATACCACTTTGTGAGCCACTGGCCTTAAAGTTGTGAGCAAGCGATTTGGCTGCTGCAGAAGCCCTCCTTCCTGAGCTAAGACAAAAATGTGTGAGCCAGAGGCTAAACAACTCTGAACTAGCTCACACCAGCTCAGCTTAGAGGGAACACTGGGCAGTAGGTGTATTGGCATAGCTTCCCCAGGAAGGCTAGGATCCCACAGGGCAGGTCACAGGCAAGCCAGCAGCAAATAACCAAAGTCCAGTCAAAAAGTCAAGAGTTCCAGAGAGCTGGTTGTCAGGTCTAGTTCAAGGTTGCAGAGGTCTGCTGGTAGTGGCAAGATTGGCAGCACAGTAACCCAGAATGCTCATCACTTCCACAGCATGCTGCTTCTCCCAGCTGAATTTATAGCCAGCCTTAATGATCTAAACTCCCAGCTAATTCCTTGGCTATCATCCTGAAGCTACTTATCTTCCCCTTCCACTGACAGCTGCCAATGACCCATGCAATGTTCCCTCTAAGCTGAGTTAGTGTGAGCTCGGGAAGGATGGCTCCGGTGCAAATTAATTTATGCAGTAGCCAAATCACTCACAACTTTAATGCCAGAGTAGCTCACAAAGTTGAATTTTTGCTCAAAAGACTCCGCAGCTCAAAGGGAGCCTTGCCCAGGAGTCTTGCGCTTCTCCTTCTCTCTCGCAGCTCTAAGCATCTCTGACAGCGTCGGCGCTGCAAGGGTGTGGGTGAGCTAGGTGGGCTGGGAGGGGCTGCTGAAGGCTTGTTTATTGCTTCAGGGCTGCAAGGTGTAGGCTGTGACTCCTGATCAGCCCATAACCTGAGCTCTTGCTGTTCTCCCTCTGGCCTCAGTTCAGTTAGTGGCTCCGGGCTGACACGCAGCTCTTCATCAGAGAAATCTGAGTACTCGCCCACCAGGCTTGGTGAAACAAACCCAAAACAGCAAAGGAGGACCGTCCACAGTGAGATTAAAGACATCCCAATGCAGGGAGGAGAGGCATTTCAACGTGTGCCATAAAGCAAGAGAACTTGTTCACTTGGAC
>JAPDNY010001929.1:0-11727 GCA_029375565.1 Gekko gecko | reverse complement strand
TAACCTCAAATCCTGTCTTCTGAAGGAAGCACGTAATATTCCACATTTAGCTAAGCCAACCCTTCTATATGCTGATGATGCAGTGATATTGTCAACAGTGGGCCTCTGCAAGCTGATATCTATCTATCTATCTGTCTGTCTGTCTGTCTGTCTGTCTGTCATCATCTATCTATCTATCTATCTGTCTGTCTGTCTGTCTGTCTGTCTGTCTGTCTGTCTGTCTGTCATCTATCTGTCTATCTATCTATCTATCTATCTATCTGTCTGTCTGTCTGTCTGTCTGTCTGTCTGTCATCTATCTATCTGTCTATCTATCTGTCTGTCTGTCTGTCTGTCTGTCTATCATCTATCTGTCTATCTATCTATCTGTCTGTCTGTCTGTCTATCATCTATCTGTCTATCTATCTATCTGTCTGTCTGTCTGTCTGTCTGTCTGTCTGTCTGTCTGTCTATCATCTATCTATGGCCGAGGACAGACTGGCAATTTGCCGCGGGATGGGACCCGGGCTGACAGCGACTCAATATCGGAGTAAATGGAACGTTCACACAGGCACATCTGCCTGGCGTCCCCCACCCGGAGCTTACCGGAGCCCTCGCGCTTCAGAGCCGGTTTAAAAAAACACCTGATAAAAGCCGTCGCAAATCGTGGAAGCCTGCGTTCGTCGCGCGTTTCCCCGCTTCCGGGGAGTCTGAACGCGCAGCCGAAAAGCCGGGAGCAATCCGCGTTGGGCATGAGGCAGCAGCGGCGTGATTGGCTGAGCTCCGCTCCACTGCCCAATGCGGTGCCGGCGTTGCAGGGCAAAAAAAAAAAAATCGCCGAAATGCACTTATGCGCATGACCGCATGACCGCTCATGCGCTCATGCGCACATACGCCCACAGCCGAAATAATGGGGGAACAGCGAATATAGCGCGCCTCCGGCGTGGCAGTCTGAACGGTCCCGCGCGCCTCCGTCCCGTTTCTTCCGGCAAAGGCCCCCGCTGTGTGGACGGGAAAACCCGGTATCGTTTACTCCGGGTTTTTTTTGCCGCGACTCGATACCGGGGCAAATTGCCAGTCTGTCCTGGGCCTATCTGTCTATCTATCTATCTATCTGTCTGTCTGTCTGTCTGTCTGTCTATCATCTATCTATCTGTCTATCTATCTGTCTGTCTGTCTGTCTGTCTGTCTGTCTATCTGTCTGTCTGTCTGTCTATCTATCTATCTATCTATCTATCTATCTATCTATCTATCTATCTATCTATCTATCTATCTGTCTGTCTGTCTGTCTATCTATCTATCTGTCTGTCTGTCTGTCTGTCTGTCTGTCTGTCTGTCTATCATCTATCTATCTGTCTGTCTGTCTGTCTGTCTGTCTGTCTATCTATCTATCTATCTATCTATCTATCTATCTATCTATCTATATTTAGCTTTACTGTTATCATGAGGGTTTGTTTGTCAATGTGGCAAAATCCAAGGTCATTGTATTCACCAAAAGGAAAAAGGGGGGGATCTACAAATGGGACATAGAAGGCCAACCTATGGAACAAGTCAACAAATTAAAATATCTGGGAATCCACTTTGAAGCATCTCTTACACGGAAAATACACTTGGATCTAACAAGGAACACAGCCTTGACAGGAGGGAGGAAAATTGTAAAATACTTCTACTCATCGGGAGGTGAATTAGTCCCCTCAGCCATAAAGGTATTTAATGCTAAGGTTCTAAACCAATTCCTATATGGTGTGGAAATTTGGATTCAGGCAGCTTCTGGGTGGGGGGGAAACAGATTCCATCCAGTATGCCTTTTTTCAATGCTTATTGACTACTTCTAGATGTGTCTTGGGCATAGCACTGAGAGTGGAACTAGGGGAAATATCGATGGAAGCCAGGGCTTGGATTAAAGCATTTCTCTTCAAAGTAAAGGCTTTAAAATCTGAGGGAGGATCTACTCTACTTGGGCTTATCCAGGCAGATAAACATTATAGCCAATGGGATCAACTACTGGAGAAGAAATTGAAATGCCTAGGAATAATAAATGATATGATTAAGAATACAGAAACTAAAGACATTATAAGACAATTTTTTTAAAAAAACTGTAAGGAAGTTGTATGTTACAAGTACATCTATTAGGGCGTGTAGGATATGTCTGACACTCCGTTTGGGAATTGCTCTCCCAATGCAACTGCCAAAATATTTTTATAAACTGACAGTCCCAAAACTAAGAAGAGCTTTTACCGTGACAGGAATGAATGTTTTTCCCTCGGCAGTTTTGGAGGGCAGATATAATAGAATATCATACTCTAATAGAACATGCAGATGCTCATATGATACAATTGAAACCATTGAACGTATGATTACGGAGTGCTAGGAAAGGTTGCAGGCAGCAGGGGAAGAGGAAGACCCAACATGAGATGGGTTGACAATCAAGGAAGCCTCTGCAAGACCTGAAAATGGCTGTCAATGATCGGACATTTTGGAGGATATTAATCCATAGGGTCACCATAAGTCAGAAGTGACTTGACGGCACTTCACACACACACACACACATGTGGGTCATTAGAGGCAGCTATATCCCTGCTGTTATGTGGCAGGCAGGTTAAAGTTGCCATTGATGTGAACATTTATATGTATGAAGTTGCTGACCCACAGACCACTAGTTCATCTAATCAAATAATCTGGCAGTTGCTTTTTGCTACCTGGGGTCTTTGTAGCATAAGACTGTGGGGATTGAACCTGTAACCTTTCCAGAGCTGTATCTTTCCGTATCTTTCTTTGTATCTTTCTTTGTATCTAACAAATTTCACAATACCTTGTGGTTGAGTATTATATTTTCTAAAAGTGGGACAATTCCTGCCATAAATGCCACTCACTAGTAAAACGCATTTTTGCTTGCATAACTAAGATCTGAATTGCAATTTTATCCAACTCTCAGTGTTTCTGATGCTGTTGGCTTTCTTTGTTTTATACTGTTAATACTACTATCATCATTTTAGAAGCACTTGACAATAAAACTTTGGAGGAAAAGCAATGATGCTTAGAGGATAATCTGATCTTGTTTTTAATTTGCTCTCCCTACTCGTGTATTGTTTGCATTTTCATTGGGGAAGTACAGTGAGCTGCTCAGATTAACAATCCAAATGACAATGAGGCAAACCTTTTCTTGTGCACAGACAGCCCCCCTGTCTCAAACAACTACTCACCCGCTATAATGCAACATCTCATTTCAACATGGACACTGGGACCAGAGCTTGCAATAAACCCAGATGCCAACTTTGCTGCCACACACACCAGGACAACACAATCACTGGACCTAACAACATGAACTACACCATCAGAGGCTCATTCACTTGCTCATCTTCTAACACTGTATACCCCATTAAATGTCAACAATGCCCTTCAGTTCTCTACATAGGGCAACCAGGACAAACCCTACGCCAGAGGATAAATTGACACATATCTGACATCAGGAATCACAAGACTGAGAAACCTGTAGGAGAACACCTCAGCCTTCCAGGACATTCAATGGGTGACCTCAAAGTAGCTGTTTTATTACAAAGGAACTTCAGAAACAGAATGGAAAGGGAAATTGCTGAATTACAAGTTATTACAACACTCAGAACAAAAACCTCCCCAGGACTCTATAGGGATATTGGGTTTTTATCTCATTACATATGCTAACTCATTCAGTCCTCACATATGTATTCTCAACAAGAAGGACTAAATCCTCTGTATTTTGAAGTATTTCTTTTTCGGAATAGTATATTAGAACACTGAATGTATGCAAGGGACATTAGGATGTCTGCTGACATAACAGTATTTTTTTTTTTTTTTTGGAGGGGGAGGTAGTGTTAAGTGCCCTCCATGCCTGACAGGAAAGAATGAAGATTGCGGTTCCATGTCTTACCTGGGACCCCGAGGTCGGCTCCTAATACACCCCCCCCTTTGGATGAACTCACACAACCAGTTTCTTTAGAAAATTAGGTGGATAAACTTGGCCACAACTTTTATTGGTTACAGCTGTAGAGCATTGGCACAGCATGGGTCCACCGGATCCAACCTATCGGCTGGCCCGTGTGCCAGCCGAGTTAACCGTTACCCAGCCAGCCGGCATGGGTAGAGAAGGCGGGAGGGCAGGTTATCGGAACTCACACGGACGCTGCCCCTTTGTGAGCTCCCCTGCCCTCTGGCTGTGAGGGCAAGCACTGTTATTCCTTGAGCTAGCCAGCTCCGTTCAGCCCTCACGCCAAGACCCTTAAAGGGGTCCCCCAGCTCCGGAATTGGCTCGCACGCCAAATTCCGCCAACAGATCCGGCCCCATGCTGTTACCGCCGAAAGTTGTGACAGATTGTGCAATGCAAAACTGTAAATAAACACTAAGAATACCATACCTATAAAGACCCTGTAAACACCCCTTCTGCGTTCCCTCAACTTCCAAACACCAAACCCCCAGCACCATAATACCTGGGGAGGGATGGGTGGGGAACCGGGCTCTCCTCGTGGTCAAGTGGGGAGGGGGAGCAGCTTCCCTTCCCTTATAATGCCTCCCCCTCCCTGACCACCCCCTGCCCTCTATTGGCTGGGAAAAAGGGGGGGAGGTGCGTCTTTTCCTTTCCGGTCACGCACCGGGCCCCCCGCCCCTTCCTGGCCAGCGACCTCGCTGTCCCTGCCCGTCCCCGCAAATGGCGGGCCCGGCTCACCCGGGCCCTTCTGCTTGCGGTTCCATGTCTTACCTGGGACCCCGAGGTCGGCTCCTAATACACCCCCCCCTTTGGATGAACTCACACAACCAGTTTCTTTAGAAAATTAGGTGGATAAACTTGGCCACAACTTTTATTGGTTACAGCTGTAGAGCATTGGCACAGCATGGGTCCACCGGATCCAACCTATCGGCTGGCCCGTGTGCCAGCCGAGTTAACCGTTACCCAGCCAGCCGGCATGGGTAGAGAAGGCGGGAGGGCAGGTTATCGGAATTCACACGGACGCTTGCCCCTTTGTGAGCTCCCCTGCCCTCTGGCTGTGAAGGCAAGCACTGTTATTCCTTGAGCTAGCCAGCTCCGTTCAGCCCTCACGCCAAGACCCTTAAAGGGGTCCCCAGCTCCGGAATTGGCTCGCAGGCCAAATTCCGCCAACAGATCCGGCCCCATGCTGTTACCGCCACAAGAACAGGACACCCCATTAGTCCTGTTCCCGCCAACGCCCTTACAGCTGCAGCCAAGAAAGCAAGTTATGCCTGATTCCGTGCAACCAGACATCCATTCCCCAGGCCGATAAATGTACGCCATCCGCTCGGAACATGGCCTCCATTTTGTGAGATATGTCTGGATGGCGAATCCAGATACCGCCTCCCGACTCGACGACCCGGCCCAGCCTGCCGGACACTTTCCGCCTTGCCACGTCCACCTTCTTGGGATGAGCTGCGCCTCGCCACGACCTCCGTTCCAACCAATCCGACCAGAAGATGACAGTGCCGGGCAGAATCTCACGCACTAAGGCCAGGTCGGCCAGTACCTGGCGCTCGAGGGCCACTCCGGGGCACTCAGTCAAATCATTTTCCCCCAGCTGTAGCAGCAGAACGTCGGGAGGGTGGCGCCTCGCCGCTACGCGCCCCAACCAGGGCAACAGGGACCTCCATCGCATGCCACGCTGCGCCATCCACGTAATGTGTGCCGCATCTCCCAAGCCCAAGTCTTTTCCCCAGCCTGACGAGGATGCATACAAACCTGCCCGATGAACGATGCTGTGCCCAAAGATCCAAACAGTCCTGTACCTCTGTCCTGGAACTGAGGAGTCAGAGAGCCGGTCACTGGCTGGACTCCGGCTGTGGCCTGATGTATGCCCTAAAGGCCGTAGAGCGCCAGCGGCCTATAGCCCGTATGCGTACCTCCGGCAGGCCGACGTCCGCAGCCGTGGTGGCTGCCCCAATCCTGAAGGAGTGAGGCCCAAATTCCATGCCTGGTAAGCCCAAAGCCCCCAGAGCCAACCTGAAAACCCCGTAAACTGATATCTGGTCAATGGGGCCCCGTCTCTATGGATAAGCAGGGGGCCACCGCCTTCCGGACGCATTGCTAAAAAGGCTCGAGTGGTCTGCACGGGACACGGGCCAGCCGGTAGTGGCCCCAATTGCAGGCGCGCCCTTACCCAGTTGGTCTGTCTTTGACCTCCGAATATACAATGACATCCCCTTTTGCCCGAAGGAAACATCCTGAACACCCAGGGGTGTGTTGGTGAACAAGAGTTTAGAGCTCGCCACCAGTTCCCCAACCCTCAAGGCCCCAAAAAAGGCCAAGACGAATGCAGCCTCAAATAGTGCAGCCTCGTATCGGGACCAACACAGCACTGGAAGCTCCCGCAAAATCCCCTTCAACAGCTCGAAGGTCACGGGCCGTCTGTGATCTGGAGGCCGCGCGGCTTGCCTCCGCCAGCCCTCGACTGCTCTATGGGCTTGGAATGAGTGGCACGGGTCCGTAAACCCCTCCGCCTTGCTAAAGAATGTGATGGCGGCCATGCGACCCCTGATGGTACTGTGGGAGAACCCGCCGTCCTGCAAGCATGCCATATAGCGAAGCACCCAGTCCCCTTCCACCGGCAAGGTCTGCGGGCCCCCGAATCCCGCAGTAAAGTCAAAAAAGGCGTCGATAGCCCTCGCATACTTGGCGAGAGTGGAGGGGGCGATGGACCCATAGATGCCCCGCCTTATTGTACCTTCCCAAGTTCCCACAGCTCCTCCGGAAAGGGGTCTGAAACGCGGTTGGCTCCTGGCGCCAGTATGCGGAAACGTTCCTCCTGTTGGCGAGACAAAGCGTCCGCTATGCTATTATCCACGCCTGGCACATGGCGTGCAGAAAATGTAATGTTATCAGCCAAGCAGGCCAGAACCAGGCAGCGAACCAACCGCATCACCCGTTCAGACTTGGACGTTTGCTTGTTCACCACCCGCACCACCGCCTGGTTGTCGCACCAAAACCTCACCCTTTTGTCCCTAAAGAGATCCTTCCAAATGATCACCGCCACCAGTATTGGGAAGAGTTCCAAGAAGGTGAGATCTTTGAGCACTACCGAACCCTCCCACTCCTTGGGCCAGGGCCGTGCACACCACCTGCCGTCATAGTAGACGCCGAACCCAGCGCTGCCCGCTGCATCAGAGTGGATCTGGATGGCATCCTGCAAATCCATCGGGTGCTGCCAAATGGTAACCCCGTTGTAGCCCTCCAGGAACCGGAGCCACACGTCTAAGTCCTCCTTCATACCCCTGGTAACCCGTACCCGGTGATGTGGCGCCCTGACCCCTGCCGTCGCTCTGGCCAGCCTAGCGCAGAAACCCCTGCCGGGCGACACGACCCGGCAAGCAAAGTTCAAATGCCCCATCAGTGACTGCAGTTCCCTCAACGTGCACTTCGCCCGGGCCCTAACCAAGGAAATGAGCGCTTGGAGGGCAAAGAGTTTGTCCTCTGGCAACCTGGATGCCCCAGCTACAGAGTCTAATTGGATACCCAGGTACGTTAAACTAGTGGCCGGCCCTTCGGTCTTGTCTGCTGCCAATGGGACGCCGAGCTCTGCAGCAAGCCGCTGAAATGCTCGCAGGGACTCCGCGCAAGTCTCGTCATTCCCAGGGCCGACGAAAAAGAAGTCATCCAGGTAATGAGTAATCCCCGTAAGCCCGGTCCTCGACTTCACCGCCCATTCAAGAAACGTACTAAATGTCTCAAATGCCGCGCAGGCCACAGCGCAACCCATAGGCATGGCCTTGTCAAAGTACCACGCCCCTTGGAACTTGAAACCCAGCAACGAAAAGGAGTCAGGGCTTACCGGGAGCAGTCGGAATGCCGACTGAATGTCACACTTGGCCATGAGTGCCCCTTGGCCGCAAGCCCTGACCAGTCCCACTGCGTGATCAAAGGAAGCATATTTGACCGAGCAAAGCTCGGGGGGGATACCATCATTCACCGAAGCTCCCCTCGGGTACGAGAGATGCTGAATAAGGCGATACTCGCCTGGTGTTTTCTTTGGCACCACCCCCAGGGGGGACACTCGCAGGTGGTCCATGGGGGGCGCGCTAAATGGCCCCGCAATGCGCCCCGCTGCCAATTCTTTCTGCAGTTTTGCCGCGACCACCTCAGGCATCTCCCTGGCTGACTTCAGGTTGTTGGAATCGGTAGCTATGCGCGGGCCGCAGGCAGGAATGGGAAAACCCTTCGTGAACCCATCCAAGATATATTGTCCGGCCTCCCTCAAGGGGTATTGTGCCAAGAGGGGTCTCAGGGCATCCACCCGAACCGGGGTGGCCGCCAAGGACCACCAGTCCCGTGGAGCACTAACGTCTGGAAGCAGAAGGGGCTGCGGTGCCTGATGACCCCCCTCCCCCTTTTGTGTTGGCACCACCGGAGAAGGGTTTTCCACCCCGAAAGGGCTGCTGGGTGCTGGTGGCCCGTGGGCAATGCACCCGCCCGTGCCCGCCCCCGCACACCTCGCAGCTATGGTGGAACTTGCACCGTGCCCTGCGACACCGGCCCTGGTTATATTCCCAACAGACCCCCCGCGCCCGTTCCTTGCGCACGGCCCAGCGATCTGTCTTCACCTCCCCTCTTCCTTTAATGCACGGGCCGACCTCCCTGAGCCAAACCTTGTCTTGCAGCAGGTCCCATCGAGCCCTGTCATTGAGCGACGCCAGTTTACGGCAGGTCTCATCGTAATCTATAGCCGGCCCCTCGCCAGCCAAAACCCTCGCCTCAACCACGTTGCTCATGTGGTTAAGCAGGTGCCAGCCCCTCTCCGGGTACGCGGTAGCGACAACCCCGGCATACACCAGGTAACCGGAAACCCAGTTGAGGAAGGTGCGCTCCGCTTCCTCGGTCTTCTCCCTCTTCTCCCTCTTGTCAGATTTCACTGTGCGGGCCTCGGCCCCCCGTTTGTGAAGCAACGTGAAGACATTGACGTAATACCCGTCCAGAATGCTGTCCCTCAGTTCCTCAGACAGATGGAGCCCCGGCGGCTCCTCTCCATTCAAGTACGTGGATAGGATTGCAGAAGGGTCAGAGACGTCAACGTTATCCCATACCACCCCAGGGCCCCGCCCGGCTTCCTGCCTGGCTTGTGCAGCTAGCGCCCTGCGGTGTATGGCCCAGGCTGGCAGCCCTGGCACATGGGCCGCCGTTGCCCAGTAACCACTCGGCGGCTGCGCGCTTCGCCCTGCGTTCGCACCCTCACCTGAGGAGACCGCGCCCTCTGCCTCTTCGCGGGAGTGCATGGAAGAGCCCGAGCTACCCCTCTCCTGTCCCCCGTCTGCGGTGCGTGATGCAGGCCGTGAAGCCTGGTGACTGACCAAGCTGGAGGAAGCCCCCCCTCGCTGCTGGGCTAAGCTCCCCTCTGCCCCAGCCTTCCGGGTTCGTTTGGCTGCCGGCTCCTGGCTCATCTTGGCCACCTTCTCCGAGAGTTGAGCAAAAGCCTGCTGAAGGCCCCGCATGGTGTCGGCGAGCTCCGCAACACCTTCTGACCCATCTGCGCCGCGCGGTACCGCCTTCCGTCTTGCCGTAGCTCCCACCGGTTGTCCGACTGCCGCAGGCCGTGCCCGCCCCTTGGGAGCTGACTGGGGTGTTACCCCAGCCACTGTGCCCGTGCGCCGGGTGCTGCGTGATGGGGGCCTCATACCTGCTCAGGACCAAAAACACAACACGTTAAAACCCCCCAGTTCCCTGTTACCCGCCCCCAAATGGCTAGAAGCATGTGCGGGGGCCAGAGGGGAGGTGAATCGTCCTGTGGACCGCCGGATCAGTTGTTCTTGACCTAAGTGATGACGGCCTGACTGCCCAACCCTTGTGGCTTCCAACGCTTGGTGCCGATGGCCCCCCAGGCCACCAAAGTCCCCATTTCCGCACCTGGACCGCCTCCTGTGTTGGAATGAATGGCTCTGATGACGGGTCCTGCGCTTGGTCTGGGGCCGCAACTCCCCCAGGGAGGCCCTGCCGTTGCCCATGGCATGGGCACCCGGCCGCCGCCAAGGCCCCGCCCCCCGAGCCGTGGCGCCTTCTGAGCCGAATCTGCCCCCCCAGCCGGCGCCCCGGGTTGGGCAGAATTTGGTGCGCGCTGGGACCCTCCCCCCAAAGTGGATGGCCTGAGGTGGAGGAGGCCGCCTAGTCCAAAACGACATCTCATCCTTTGCCATCCCCTTCTACTGTTACCCGCGATCTTTCCCAGCCTCAGGGCCTTCTCCAAGGAGTGCTCCCTCCCCATTTGGTGGCTACTTGTGCTGGGATGAGCTCCCTAACTTCTGCCCCTGGGACATGAGTCATGTTCAAACTTTTGGGGTTGCCCAGAAGGGAAATGAAACTCAATTTCATAATGGAAGTAAAAGCTAAGAGCGCCTGAGGGCCCCGTATGCAGCCCCGCGCCGCCCCCGCAGCCCCCAGCCGGCCCGCTGGCCCAGCGCCCCCGCAGGGAAGGCTGCGGCCCGTCCGCCTCCGCTCTGGGCCCAGGGCGCCGGGGCAGGCCCGGGGGCTCCGGATGCTGCCCAGCGCCGCCCCCGCAGCCCCCCCAGCCGGCCCGATGGCCCAGCACCCGTACGAAGAAGGCTGCGGCCCGTCCCCCCGCTTCCTATCTGGGCCCAGGGCGCCGGGGCAGGCCCGGGGCCCCGGATGCTGCCCTAATCCGCCCCCGCAGCCCCCCCCAGTCGGCCCGACGGCCCGGCACCCGTACGGGGGAGGCTGCGGCCCGTCCCCCGCGTCGGCTCTGGGCCCCAGGCAGCGGGGCAGGCCCATGGGCCTGGGAAGCGGCCCCGCACCGCCCCCGCAGCCCCCCGGGTGGCTCGATGGCCCAGCGGCGGGCCTAGGAAGCGGCCCCGCGCCGCCCCCGCAGCCCCCGGATGGCCCGATGGCCCAGCGGCCGCGCAGGGGAGGCCGTCAGTCCCCCGCGTCCGTTCAAGGCCCGGGGCGGCGGGGCGGGCCCAATGGCCTTTGAGGCAGCCCCGCGCCGCCCCTTGGCCCGGGCAGGCCCGCCGGCCCGTCCCGGCCCGGCTGGGAGCCGGCGAGGCCCCCCCCCTTCTCGCCCCGGATCCGCCCGTGCGGGGAGCGCGATGGCCCGTCCCCCGCTTCAGCTCTGTGTCCCGGGCGGCGGGGCATGCCCAAGGGCCCGGGAAGCTGCCCCGCGCCGCCCCATGGGCCGGGCAGGCCCGATGGCCCGGCCCGGGCCGTCTGAGGGCCGGCGGAAGCGACGGCCCCACCAGCGACGGCCGCACCACCCCCCCGTCGTCGGCCCGGCGGCGGACCGGGCCCGAGGTAGGCCCGCCGTGTTCAAGAATAGCGGCTGGAGGCCCCTGGACCGAGCCGCCGATGGCGGGGCCCAGCCGCGGCAGCCGCGCCAAGCCGCCGGGATCGCCCGGCGGCCGCGAGGCGGGGTGCAGGGGGGGAAGTGGCGAGGGAGAAGGAAGGCCGTCCCCCTTCCCCCCCTCCCTCCCCCCTAGCCGCCGCCATTCCCCCCAGAAGGGGCCCGGGCCTACCTATGTAACGAAGAACGGCTTCCGAACCGGGCTCTCCTCGTGGTCAAGTGGGGAGGGGGGAGCAGCTTCCCTTCCCTTATAATGCCTCCCCCTCCCTGACCACCCCCTGCCCTCTATTGGCTGGGAAAAAGGGGGGGGAGGTGCGTCTTTTCCTTTCCGGTCACGCACCGGGCCCCCCGCCCCTTCCTGGCCAGCGACCTCGCTGTCCCTGCCCGTCCCCGCAAATGGCGGGCCCGGCTCACCCGGGCCCTTCTGCT
>JAPDNY010001928.1:0-11740 GCA_029375565.1 Gekko gecko | reverse complement strand
GGGGGCCTTTTGGAGGCCTTTCTCTGCCGGCGCACCTTGGCGTGCAGGCAGAGAAAGGTGGCGGGCGGGCAGGGGGGGACTTTGATGGCCTTTCTCTGCCGGCACGCCTTGGCGTGCCGGCAGAGAAAGGCGGCGGGGTGGCGGGGGAGGCCTTGGGAGGCCTTTCTTTGCTGGCGGGCAGGTGGGGGGCAGAGAAAATGGCGGGCAGGCAGGGGGGCTTTGGAGGCCTTTCTCTGCCGGTGCACCTTGGTGTGCGGGCAGAGAAAGGCAGCGGGCAGGTGGGGGGGCCTTGGGAGGCCTTTCTCTGCCGGTGCGCCTCGGCACGCGGGCAGAGAAAGGCGGCGGGCAGGCGGGGGGGCCTTGGGAGGCCTCTCTCTGCCGGTGCGCCTCGGCACGCGGGCAGAGAAAGGCGGCGGGCAGGCGGGGGGGCCTTGGGAGGCCTTTCTCTACCGGCGCGCCTTGTCGCGCGGGCAGAGAAAGGCGGCGGGGAGGCCTTGGGAGGCCTTTCTCTGCTGGCGGGCAGGTGGGGGGAAGAGAAAGGTGGCGGGCAGGCAGGGGGGCTTTGGAGGCCTTTCTCTGCCGGTGCGCCTCGGTGCGCGGGCAGAGAAAGGCGGCGGGGTGGCGGGGGGGCCTTGGGAGGCCTTTCTCTGCCAGTTCGCCTCGGCGCGCGGGCAGAGAAAGGCGGCGGGGTGGCGGGGGGGCCTTGGGAGGCCTTTCTCTGCCGGTGCGCCTCGGCGCGCGGGCAGAGAAAGGCGGCGGGCAGGCGGGGGGCTTGGGAGGCCTTTCTCTACCGGCGTGCCTTGGCGCGCGGGCAGAGAAAGGCGGCGGGGAGGCCTTGGGAGGCCTTTCTCTGCTGGCGGGCAGGTGGGGGGCAGAGAAAGGTGGTGGGCAGGCAGGGGGGCTTTGGAGGCCTTTCTCTGCCGGTGCGCCTCGGTGCGCGGGCAGAGAAAGGCGGCGGGGTGGCGGGGGGGCCTTGGGAGGCCTTTCTCTGCCGGTGCTCCTCGGCGCGCGGGCAGAGAAAGGCGGCGGGGTGGCGGGGGGGGGCTTGGGGAGGCCTTTCTCTGCCCGTGCGCCTTGGCGCACGGGCAGAGAAAGGCGGCGGGGAGGCCTTGGGAGGCCTTTCTCTGCTGGCGGGCAGGTGGGGGGCAGAGAAAGGTGGCGGGCAGGCAGGGGGGCTTTGGAGGCCTTTCTCTGCTGGTGCGCCTCGGCACGTGGGCAGAGAAAGGCGGGGGCAGGACTTTCTCTACCGGCGTGCCTCGGCGCACAGGCAGAGAGAGGTGGCGGGCGGGCGGGTGGGTGGGCACTCCAGGGCGCGTGCCCTCTCTGGCACGCATGCCATAGGTTCGCCACCGCTGGGATAGGCATTCGTAGTTGACACTTCATTCAACCCCCTGTAGTCAGTACATAGTCTCAGACCCCCGTCTTTTTCTGGAACAGCAGGGGAGCTGTAAATGGGGAGGAGGCAGGTCGTATAAAACCCCGGGCGAGGTTTTTGTCAATGAACTTACGGAGATCCCCCTTCTCCACGGGACTCATAGAATACAACTTACCTATAGGCAATTTCTGGTTGGGTAGCAGTTCAGTAGCACAGTCTGAGTGTTGGGGGGGAGTAATTTGTCCGCCTCCTCCTCCTCAAACACTCAAGCTATGTCCCGATACTCGGGAGGGATTGCTTCCAACTCTTCCAGTGTGAGGCAAGCTGGCACTATTCCCTCATGTGGGGGGTTTCCCCACTCCTCATCCCATCTGTGGTTTTGGCACCTGGGTGAAATGAAGCAAATAATGTCCTCCTCCCACAGAAGGTATGAGTCGTGGCTGTGGAGCCAGGGGTTGGCCAGTACTAACGGGAAATGGGCAGCAGGGGTGATAACAAATCATCGGTGCTGCCAGTGTTGCCCTGCGCCCATCTGCAAAGGAACAGTCTCATATCTATATGGGTCTTTCATAGCTGACCCATCCATCTGGGTAAACACCAAGGGCTCTGATAGTTTAACCACTTTCACTCCGAGCCACGTAACTAGAGAGGGGTGAATGAGATCTCGTCCACACCCTGAGTCAATCAGCCCCCTCACCCACACATGGGTGTTCAATTCAGGGTTTAGAATAGTCACAGTCACGAAAGGGGGGTAAGTGCTCATCGTTTTCTGCGCCTCTGGAATGGGGACATGCTGGTCAGTGCTACTCACAGCAGGTTCTGGTCATTTCCTGCCAGCTGAGCCTCCTCCTCAGTGGATGAGGGGGTGTCCTCTTCCTGGAGACTAGCTCGGAGGGTGCGTTGGGTCTTCGGGTGGGCGGTTGGTTTCTTTACCAGTGTGCCTGGTCGCTTCTTCTCCACAGCCCTCTTTGGCTCGCAGGACTCAATCCCGGGCACGCCACGGTGAAATGGCCTGCTTTGCCACATTTCAGGCACAGGCCTTGCTTCATGCGGAGTTCATGTGTCCCCTCCTTGGGCTTCACCGGGGTCTTGGGTTTTGCTGGCATGGGCACACTCTTCATCAGGGTAGCCACGTCATTGATGCGAATGGTCCAGAGGCGGCTTTCTGTGTCGGCCGCCTCCTTCACCAGGCATGCAGGGACACTGGCTTTACGTTACGGAGGATCGTTCCTCAGATTTCCAGGTTAAGACCCAAAAGATATTGCTAGGCCAGTACCCCATCAGGCCACCCCTGGATCTTAGCTGGGTGGTGCCGAAACTCCTCAGTGTACTCCTGCACCGATTACTTTCCTTGCCAGAAAGTGTGCAGGAATACCTGGGCTGTCTCACTCACATTAGTGTCCTCATAGTGAGCCCGCAGGGCCCACATGAAAGCATCAACCTCTCAGAGTTCTCGGCCATCAACATTGTGCAGATTCACATACCAGTCAGCCACCCCCTCCCGCAAACGGGAAGCGATATAATCCACAATGCGCTCCTCATTGGGAAATAAGTGACCCCAGTTCCCAATGAACTTCGCAGCTCATACCAAGAAGAACGCCTATTTCTCAGGCATTCCATCAAACATAGCATCTAGTAGTTCTGCCGGCTGGGGTCCCGGCAGGATGACCGGTGGTTGGCCAGGAGGCGGCAACTGTACCAGGGGTAGAACCTGCACCGGCTGCTGTCCTGGAGGTGGCGGGGCAGGTTGTGCTGTTACCACGGGCAAGCGTTGGTCCAGCTCCCTTTGCACCACTGTCATCATCATCTCAGGTAATTTGTAGAACGAGTCCTCAGTCATCCAAAACAGTCTGTCTTGGCCCCGCTCAAGCAGGTCTAAACGGTTCTCCACAAAGTCCTCAGCATCTCCTGTTTCCCAGTACCTGCTTCTGGCCCAGGTCCTGTGCTCAACCGGTAAATGGCCCAGTCATATTGACTTTCTCGCTGGGGACCCGGGGTAAGGGACCAAGTCTCTGTCATGTCCACTTGGAACCTGCCCCATGGCTGGGGCTTTGGCCAAGTAGTCACACTGGCCTGCGCCTCCCCGAATGGATTCAGGTAAGGCATGCCTCACTCCTCGTTCTGAGGAGTAGTAGTAGTCGGCACCATGGTCATAGGGACCAACTCTTCCATAGTAGTTACGGGTACATTGTCATCCTCTTCCCAACTCATCTCAGTTTGGGAGAGATGTGGATCAGGAGAAGGACGGAGAGGATTACAGACACTTAGTCAGGTTCCTCAGTCAGCTCACACAACACAGGGCTTCTTCAGATGACAATATTTAATGGTGAAGCAGAACTAAAGACACGTGTACAGCTTGTGTCTGTAATGGATACACACAGTAGGGCCAGTTAAGATATAGTACATTCAAGCATCCCCTGCATACAGTAGAAGCCAATGAATAATGTTCGCGCGCATGGGCAGTGGCAGCAGAAAACAAGCGAGTTATCTAGAAACCGTTAGGTTCCCAGCCAGACTCCAGCAGCTGGAGAAACAAGGTCGGAGACCTGATAATAGACAATGAATGAAAGTTCAAAGGATGGGAGACCAGAGTACTCCCTTCACATGCCATACACATGACAGGACTACCTGACACTAGTCACCACACCACTCTGGTTTATTAAGTTTAATGCTATTCACCTTACTACTTCATTTCTATCCTGCCCTCCTGCCTAGGCAGCTCAGGGCGGCTTACAACATCATAAAACCCATATACATTACAACATAAGAATCTCATTTAAAACCAGTGACTAAAATGCAATAAATAACAACATCCCTATACAATAAAACATATACAATAATTACCAACATTCCTATACAGTAGAACATAGTCCCGTAATGGGGCGAGATGACTCAGCTGGCATAGCATGGATCTCATTGGAACGCCCTGCAGAAAAGCTCCATCTTCACGGCCCTGCGAAATTGCTGAAGATCTCGCAGGGCCTGGATCTCACTGGGGAGCTCATTCCAGTACATTGGAGCGGCCACAGAAAATGCTCTGGACCTAGTTGTTGTCAGCCTGGCCTCTTTGGGGCCAGGAAGGCTCAGGCGATGTTGTGTCCCTGATCGCAGTGCTCTCTGGGAGACATACGGGGAAAGGCGGTCCCTCAGGTAGACAGGCCTCTGACCATATAGGGCTTTAAAGGTCAAAACCAGCACCTTGAAGCGGATCCGGAATGCTATTGGGAGCCAGTGCAGCGACTTAAGGACAGGCTGGATGTGCTCCTGCATAGGGAGGCCCATCAACAGCCTGGCTGCTGTGTTTTGCACCAGCTGCAGCTTCCGGAATTGCCCCAAGGGCAGCCCCATGTAGAGAGCATTACAGTAGTCCAACCTCGAGGTGACCATAGCGTGGATCACTGTTGCCAGATCTTTGCGTTCGAGAAAGGGAACCAACTGCCTGACCAGCTGAAGGTGGTAAAAGGCTGCCTTGGCAGTGGCTGCTACTTGGGCCTCCATCGTCAAGGAGGCATCCAGGAGCACTCCCAGACTCCGAACCTTTGTCGCTGGCACCAATGGTGCCCTATCGAAGGCCAGTAAAGGGATCCCTAACCCTGAGCCACTCCGATTCAGGCATAGGACCTCCGTCTTCGTCGGATTCAATTTCAGTCGACTCAGTCTCAGCCATCCTGCCACATCCTGAAGCGCTCGATCCAGGTCTCCCGGGTTAGAGCCCGACTAGCCGCCCAGCAACAGATAGAGCTGGGTATCATCCGCATATTGGTGACAACCCAGCCCATACCTCCGGGCAATCTGGGCAAGGGGGCGCATATAGATGTTGAACAGCATCGAGGAGAGTACCGCCCCTTGAGGCACCCCACAGATTAGTGGGTGCCTGCAGGACAGCTGCTCCCCAAGAGCCACCCTTTGTCCCCGACCTTGGAGGAAGGAGATGAGCCATTGTAAGGCAAGCCCCTGAATCCCCACGTCGGCGAGGCGGTTGGGCAAGTAGCTGATGGTTGACCGTGTCAAACGCTGCCGACAGGTCTAACAACAGCAGCACTGCCGTCCCGCCCCGATCCAGATGCCTTCAGAGGTCATCCGTAAGGGCGACCAGTGTTGTCTCCGCCCCGTGACCCGGACAGAAGCCGGACTGGTAGGGATCAAGCATGGAAGTGTCATCCAGAAAGTTCTGCAACTGAATCGCCAGCACCCTCTCTATAAGTTTGCCCAAATAGGGCAAATTGGAGACTGGTGGATAGTTGGCCAATTCGGCTGGGTCCAGTGATGGTTTTTTTAAGAGAGGGTGGACCATCACTTCCTTGAGAGCCCCCCGGGAACAGTCCCTCTGAGAGGGACCTGTTGATAATATCCCTGAGGGCTCCTCGAAACCCCTCGTGGCCGGCTTTAATGAGCCACGAGGGGCACGGATCGGGGCTGCATGTGGTTGGGCGTACTGTTGAGATCAATCTGTCGACTTCCTCAAGGCTGAGGTCCACTTCTAGCCTGAGGGCTGTTTTATGGGTATTTTTATGCAGCTTGATGTTTGTTTTATGATTTTAATGCCCCTCATTTGTTTTTAATGGCTTGTTTTACTACTGGTTATTTTTTCCTAAACAACTACTAAATAAATGGTGAGAATGGGAGGGAAAACAGATACAGGTCCAAGTGCCTTAGGTCACAGATAATCGATTATAAGTAAGTAACTTTTGAATACATCTTTTGACAGATTATTCATCATAATGTACTATTTTTAATAATAATTGTCATGTTTTTTCCTTTCTTCTCCAGAACAATCTGACCTTGATTTATGTTTAAGAAATGACTATATTATTGTAATGTCTGCAGCCAATCTGTAACAATATTAGTTGACCACTGAGGAAGGCCAGTTGGCCAAAAAACAGTTGGTCAGAGTCAATCTTTGAGAGTAACATGAAATTTTATTCCGAATTTAGGCTAATACTTGGGCCTGTAACTTTTTATTGAATTTGCAATAAATACATGTATATTTGGTAATATTTATGCTTGAAGTTTATACACAGAACTATTGGGCCCTTAAATTCTGATTTCCTTAACCTTTTGGTTCTTAATCCCCATCAATCATTTGCCATGACCCTCCAATCAGCACTAGGAGTTGGTGGTGTCTGTCACAAGTTTTTCAATTGTAAATTCTCTATGTAGAAAAGGAATGAGTTGAGGTTAAAATGTGAATCCTGTAATAAACCTTCAAAGAGTAGATTCTCTATACAGTTGGCTAGAACAGAATTAGCAGTTAGAAGGACTGAAGAGTCCTGATTTAAAAAACCAAGGGGAGGGGGGAGTAAAATCATGTTGGAGTAAAGCATAGAGAACTAAGTTTGAGTCCAACGGCACCTTTAAGACCAACAAAGTTTTATTTAAGTTGTAAGTTTTCGTGTGTAAACACACTTTCTCAGACAAGTGTTTACACACGAAAGCTTACACCTTAAATAAAACTTTGTTGGTCTTAAAGGTACCATTGGACTCAATCTTTGTTCTGCTGGTCCAGATGAACACAGCTACCCACCTGAATCTAAAGCAGAGAGAGAGAGATTAAGGAATGAAGGGATAAAAATGGTTTTGCAGCAGACTCAGAGAACAAGATGGGAAAATGGGACAGTGTTCCACAATAGTGCAGAACTCTCGTTACTAGGGAAATTATTTTTAAATGCACAAGAAACAAAGAATAAGAGATTTAGGCCCAGAGGTAAATGAGCACAAATATGCTTTTGCTAATATATGCTGCCCCACAGGAATCTTATTCATGGGGAGGGTCGTGGTGTTTGCTCTGAAGTTGGAAATTTGTTGTGAAAGGATCCCCGACCTGTGGCAGCTCTGGGGTCATGCTACTGTTGCTTGATTCTATGTGTGTTCACTTAAAGAAGAATCCTGCTCACAGTTCAATCCTATGCAGTGTTTAAAAATTTTATTTACTTATAGTCCACTTTTATCACTGAGACTCAAAACAGACTACACAGTGTAAGTCAATGCAACTAATCATATGAGACATCTAAGAAACAATGCAGTAAGATTAAGATTATGCTAATTTGAAACAAAGCAAAAATCATTACACATGATTTATTTATTTGATTTATACCCCACCCTCCCCAGTGAAGCAGGCTTAGGGCAGCTTACATAAAAGCTATGTCAAACAATGCTGTAAGAACAGGATAATGCATAGAGCAACTGTGTAACATACAATGATATAATCTACAGTCCTGCTCCTTTTATAAAAGCTCTTTCCTGAATCATTCCATTATCATATAGCCCTAATACCTTTATAAAAATGCCCTCTTGAACCATTCTGTTCAGTTTGCAAAATATTTTGCAGGATGTGGGAGCTTTCCTGATTTCCTCAGAAAGTCCATTCCACAAGATGAGAACCACAACAGAAAATGCATGTGTATGGGCAGTTGTTGATCTGATTTGCCACAGTGTACGCTATATTGTCAATTCATTGTATGTTCCATCATGCTTTTATCATTGGTTTCAATTTTTTTCCAATTCCATTTTCTGCATTGCTTGACATAACATGTCTGATACTTTTTGCACTTTTCTAATTTTTGTAATCCTAGTCCTATTGCATTGCTTATTAGATCTCTTGTGCTATTCGATGACATTGTTTTATCCCACTCCACCTTGATTCTCAAGTAAAAAAATAGCTAAATAAATAATAAAGTATAAATAAATGAATAATAAAATGAATAAATAGTGATGGGCTAACTGTCACTGTTCTCATAAAAATTTCTGGCTACAAGCCTGCATTCCAGTCAACAAACTCGCAGGATTCTAGAGTAACTGATGTTTCTGAACACTTTTCAAGGAAGCCCTACATAGAGTACATTGCAGCAATCTAATTTAGATGTAACCAGAGCATGTACCATAGTGGCAAGATCTTTTCTATCCAGGAAAGGCTCCAGCTGACTAACCAGTTGAAGCTGATAAAAGGCACTCTTGACTAGGGTTCCCTCTAAGGTGAGTTAGTGTTAGCTAGCTCACAGTTTTTTAGCCCCTGGCTCACACATTTTTGTCATAGCTCAGAAAGCATGGCTCCAGAGCAAACTAATTTATGCAGTAGCCAAATCGCTCACTCACAACTTTAATTCCAGTAGCTCACAAAGTAGGATTTTTGCTCACAAGACTCTACAGCTTAGAGGGAGCACTGCTCTTGACCATAGCTGCTACCAGCTTATCCAACAGTAGAAGCGTCCTCAAGCTATGGATCCCCATCCAGAACAGATGACACCTAAAATCCCATATCAGGCCTTCTCACACCAGTAGTGGTTCCATCTTGTCAGGATTAAGCTTCAATTTCTTAGCCCTTATCTACCTCAAAACTGCCTTAAGGCTCAGCCTGTTTCAAGGCTGAGGTGATCACCACCTCTCTCAAGGAGGCATTAAGTGCTTCTTGGACCCAGTCAGCCAGTCCGGCAGATATAAGTAGCCAGGAAGGGCAAGGTTCATACAAGAAGGCGGAAGCCCTCAGAACCCCAAGGATCCTGTCCACGTCCTCAGACTGAATAATAAACTGTAAAGTATCCCAAACAACTGGGCACCTGTCACTGTTAATGAAGACTTGAAGTTGGTATGGATTGGCAAGTTGGCAAGAGATTTTTCTGCAAAGTGTTGAGCTAATCAGTCCCCAGGCACTCCACCTCTTCCAGCAGACCAAATCTCAAAAGGTCCCTGACCATCCAGAACATTTCCACTTGCCTACATTATGCAGAGGCAATGGCAGTGGGACAGTGTTGTTTTTCGCCACCTTCGCTGCCGTGGAATTGACTTTAAGGTGAGCTTCAGCCAGTGTCTTCAGATTTGTCCCAAGTCTTCCCCCACTGTTGCTCTAGCCACCTCCCCTGTTTTTTCATCACCTGCAACCCTTCAGTAAACTAAAGGTCTACCTGCATTCTAGCACCTGAGAGAAGATGCTTAGGAGCAATCATGTCAACCATCCAGGTTATTTCCTCATTCCAGAGGTCAACCAGGGATTGATGGAAATGCTGACCACATCAACAGGAAAATCCCTTAGAGCAGAGGTGTCAAATATACAGCCCACAGGCCAGAACCGGCTGGTCCAGGGCTCTTATCTGGCCCGCAACCAAATGATTACTTTTATTGCCAGATGACAGAAGCTGTGCATTATGTCCCTGCATTCTGTCCTCTAGAATAGGAGGGTGGGCATCAGGGAGATACTTCAAGGAAATACTGTAAGAGCAGTAATGTTTTAAACATGTTTGTATTTTGAGTAAAAATAATATTGTTAATTGGGTTTGCCTGTGTCCTTTATAAAGTTTATATCTCCTATACATTACATTTTATGGTGCACATGACACTGCCTGACAAAGTGACATTTATGTCAGATCCGGCTCTCATAAGAAATGAGTTTGACACCTCTGCCCTGAAGCCATCAGAAAACCATTGGGATTCATCAGGCTTCAGGAGTGGCTCATTTTAGGACTGAACTATTATTGACTGACCATAGCACAGCTGAGAATTGTGGCAAATTATATGTCTTTTGTCTAAAACCATCGGCTCCTTGGCTGGTGCAGCCTTATTATAAAACCTGATCTAATCCTGCATGCCTCATGCAATTATCTAAGATTACAACCGAAAACACAGCCTCCCTAGTGAATATGAGTATGATAAAGCACTCATAAGGAAGGTAAACACAGAAGGTCAGGAGTATGGCAAAGCCTGTCTCAGTCAAGATTGAGCGTGTCTTCTGTTGGAACCATACATAATTACCATTCTAATTCCATACAATCTTACTGAGATGGCAAAAATGTTTGTGTATGTCATTACTGTAGAACATTACTAACAATACAGGAATCAAGCCTCCAGAAAATACATCAGCACATTAACTTCAGTGGAAGGAAATGAACTAGGCATGTTTTTCTCATTCACAACTTTTTGAAAAAGAAACTCTCCCATCAGGAGATTAGGAATATTTTAATTTATGGAGACAGATCATAGGGCTAGCTCAAAGCATTTTGCCACACTAAGGAAGGATTCAAGCCTAGCTGGTGACCCTGCAGGCCCAGTGGCTGATGCTGGACATTTGCCATGCCACTGATGGCTAGGAATAAGCCAAGCCCATGTGACACATTGGCACACCCATTATGCTATCCAAGCAGCCACTTGGATGGCTTGGCCAAAGAACTCACCCTGATAGAGTGCCTTGTTCATGATGGAAAGTGATAGCCTCTTGTTAATGTCTTTGCCTGTCGGGTGTGGGTATTTATGAGGAGTCTTAAAGGTCAGCAGGAGATTAAAGTAAATGAATTATAGGTCCAGGGTATCGGCCCAATTTGTGAGGGAGTTTATTTTCCTCTGAAAGACAGATCACAAAACCCAGGAGACACTCATGATTTCCACTTACAGTTACGACTAGTTAGCAGCAATAAGAAATTTAGCATCTTTACCTACTCAAATAATAATACATTGTCCTTACAGTCATAGTAGCTGTACACATAGCTAAGCTTCATATATCCACATACATTAAACAGAATAGCAAAGAGTGCATGTGTCTCCTGATAGAGATAATTGCTTAAGGCTGCTAAATTGCCACTAGACATAAGCATCATATTCCGCAAAGTTTATGTGCCATGTTGATCTGCTATATTGTTGAAAGACAAAAGTCTAGGAAGATGAGAATATTCACAGCACCTTTTGTAGGCCATTCTATTCAATAGTTTTGGTGAAGCCTTTTCTGAATGTTCCCATGTGCTTATTTTCCTACTTTGGTATCCCTTCCTCCAAATAGGTCAGGGTAGCATAGAGCAGGATGAATCCCACTGAAGATCTCTAGATGCACAACAGTACTAGTACAAGTGAAAGTGCTAAAATTACTCCTCACCATCTGTTTCTGCTAGGAAAAGTGATGGTATTTCCACAAAGGATGTTGAAATACCCACTGGTTTAGTTCACATCCTGCTTGCCATTTCAAAGAGAGAGCCAAACTTTTGAATGATTAGTTCAACTATTTGTTGAACTGGTTGTGGCTATTCAGCAAGTTGCTGAATAGTCCAGCACAATTGGATTTTTCAGCAGCCATGGCCACCATTCTCCCTATGGGCCACCAGAGGGCCTTTTGAAGTCTTTAAAAAAGCGAGAGAGGAATTGCTGTTGCAAAAGTGAATAGTAACGCTCTAGGCCTTTTGTTACTGTCCATCAGCCCCGTAGCTATGGAATTCTTTGGGAGGGGGCCTCGGTGGGGCCTGCCAGCTAATTAAATGAAAGTACAGTGCAGGTGGTAAGTTGGAGCACTTTGGGGGCAGCCCAGGAGGGAGGGGGCCCAGAGGAAACACGAGGGGGCCGGGCCCCGTTGTTAGCCCCGACGCCATTATGGGGCTTTGTTACGGACTGTTT
>JAPDNY010001927.1:0-11757 GCA_029375565.1 Gekko gecko | reverse complement strand
ACCAGGTGCCACCAGGAGGTCCAGCAGTGGGGCCAGGATGCTAGAAGCCCTTCCACTGTTGCCCCCCTCCAAGCACCAAGAATACAGAGCCTCACTTGCCCCAGACTGAGAGTCCTTATCTATACCTTGTGGCTAATAGCCACTGATGGACTTCAAATACGTTGGAATGAAATAAGGTTCAAACTTATAGACCGGGGCTGAACAGCAAAGTAACATGGAACATGATGAAGATGTGCAAAGACAAACTAAATAACAAGCTAAGGTTATAAGGTCAACAGTTATAAAGGAATAAATATGTCAAAATAGCAGATTAATGAGTAAAGGTATCTTTTGTAATTGTGGGAAGTAAACTGAGACTCTCCATTCTCTCCTCTCAGGCATAGAATCATAGAATGTTAAGAGTTGGAAGGGACCTTGCAGGTCATCTAGTCCAACCCCCTGCACTCTGTAGGAGCATAGCCGAAAGGTAGCCCTACATATCTACAAAAATACCCAATAGATGGACGTCCAGCCTCTGCTTGAAAACATCCAGCAAAGGAGCATCCACCACCTCCGAGGCAGACTGTTCCACTGCTCAACCACTCTTACAGTTAGGAAGTTTCTCCTGATATCTAGCCGATAACGACTCCCTCGTAATTTCCACCCATTCGATCTAGTCTTGCAATCCGGAGCAAGAGAGAATAGATCTGCTCCATCTTCTACATGACAGCCCTTCAAATACTTGAAGACTGCACTCATGTCCCCTCTGAGCCTTCTCTTTCCCAGGCTAAACAGACCCAACTCTTTCAGCCTTTCCTCGTAAGACTTGGATTCCAACCCTCTCACCATCCTGGTCGCCCTCTTCTGGACACGCTCCAGCTTGTCCACATCCTTCCTAAAGTGTGGTGCCCAAAACTGGACACAGGACTCCAGGTGAGGCCTGACCCTAGCAGAATAGAGCGGAACTACCACCTCCCGTGATCTGTGAAATGACATGGAGGTCACTTAACCCATGGAGGTCACTTAACAGCATTTTTTTTCTCTTTTGAGGTTGATGCAGCAAAACGTCCCAATACTCCTTGCATTACATTCGGTATTCTAATATACTGTATAACAAGCCATCACCTGACCAGACGTGGAGGAACTGACAGCCACAAACCACTCACGGGTCCTCCTATACCCTGAAGACTACATTTTCAGGCACACAACAGCCATCTAGGTCCAAGGTCTCCAGACCCTCCAAACCAGGGCCTTTTACTTGAGCATCTTAAACATAACATAAGAACATAAGAGAAACCAATGTTGAATCAGGCCAATGGCCCATCTAGTCCAACACTCTGTCACACAGCGGCCAAAATATACCAGGTGCCATCAGGAGGTCCAGCAGTGGGGCCAGGACACTAGAAGCCCTCCCACTGCTGCCCCCTCCAGCACCAAGAATAGAGTGCATCACCTGCCCCAGACTTAGAATTCCCATCTATACCCTGTGGCTAATCTTCAACCAACCAGAACCAACGACTGTCAACCAACCAGCTCGCCTCTCGACAACTCAGCTCCACCTCTCCCCACCTGGAGACGAATTGCCTTGGACAAATGGGTCCTATCTGTCATTTCACAGGGCTACGCAACAGAGTTTGTTCAGATGACCCCTACACTGGCGTTTGTCACCACTCCTCCATCCAGTCTTAGGAGACTACTGAGAGATGATATGATAACCATCTTCGGCCACTGTCATCTTCTGGGCATGGAACAGTGGTCACTGCGTGTGTGGAGGGGGAGGTATTTGTGAATTTCCTGCATCGTGCAGTGGGGTTGGACTAGATGACCCAGGAGATCCCTTCCAAGTCTATGATTCTATGACTCTATTCTGAAGAAGAAATACACTAAAATACAGAGGAGAACCTGGGACTTCTCAGTTCGGAAAAGAGACAACAAAGGCAGGACGTACGCTAACTCATTCAGTCTTCGCGTATGTGTTCTCAACAAGGAGGACTACACATCCTCTGTATTTTAGTGTATTTCTTTTTCAGTTCTGAACGGAGTTAAAAACACACCCTGCTTTTCTCACTACTGACTGTGCCAGCTTCCTCACGGTTCTCCGTCTCCTCCTCTTTCCAACAGACAAAGCCTCTCCTTCTCACGTGCTAAAAATGCCCAGTTCTCACGTGCTCCTTCCTCTCTGTGGCTCCAGTAGCTGTCCAACAGTATGACGCTTCAGCGATTGGGGAGGGGGGGACGCACATCAGTGCTGTAATTGCAAGTCATTGGCGTAATTGCTCTGAGCTGCAACTTCAGGAATCTGAGGGGTGGGGGAAGGAGAGAAGCAAAGCGATTAGAACTGGGTGGCGGCGGCAGAAATTCCTCTGCGCCGGTAAGCTTTGCTGTTTCAGCTCATTAGCTGGCACTTCAGACAACTCTGCATTAAGGTTCCAAAACTGACCCCTTAATGGCTTTTTTAGAAAATTAGTCCTGCGACGAGATGCTGCTTTGCCTGGGAACAAATAAACCAGCAACTCGGTCGTATCAGCCAGAAATGGTGGCGGCTCCAACTCCAAGCCGGCCCTCAACAAATATTTGTCGGCGTTCCGATTCCTTTACCTTTAATCAACTCGCCTGGCTCTGCATATGGTCTGTCCCTGAATGGAAGGCTGGCTGGGAAACCAGTAATAAAAATGCCCTTTTCAAGCAAACAATCTGAGCCACAAACTAGAACACCAGCATCCAGCTTTTCTGTTTTCTAATTGCAACGCTTTCATTTATTTATTTACCAGATTCATATCCCTTACAAGAGCGACCAAGGCAGCTAACGATTTAAAACTTACATGATAAAAAGCATTAAAGGCAAAGGTTTCCCTTGCTTGAAAGCCAGTTGAATGTGACTCTAGGGGGCGGTGCTCATCTCCGTTTCTAAGCCAAAGAGCCAGCGCTGTCCGAAGTCTATGGTCATGTGGCTAGCATAACTAAATGCCAAGGCAGACGGAATGCTATTACCTTCCCACCGAAGTAGCACCTATTTATGTACCTGCAATTTCTTGCTTTCGAACATAGTTCTGACAAGAGCTGTTCTTGAAAATGAGCAGTTTCTGCCAGAGCTCTCTCAGCCCCACCTACCTCACAAGGTGTCTGTTGTGGGGAGGGGAAGGGAAAGGAGTTTGTAAGCTGCTCTGAAACTCTGAGTGAAGGGCAGGATAAAAATCCAATCTCTTCTTCTTCTTCTTCTTCTTCTTCTTCTAGGTTGGCAAGAGCTGGGGCCAGAGACGGGAACTCGCTCCATCAGGCAGCACCAGGGTCTCGAACTGCCGACCTACTAACTTTCCGGTCTGCAGCTCAGTGTCTTAACCTCTGAGCCACCGCGGCCACATTACAAAACCATTAAAATCAATCCCCCCCACAACACACATCATTAAAACCATTAAAAGCAGACTTTAAATAATACAAAACAAAAAAAGCAACGATTAAAACACTGGGTAGGGAAGGGAGGATCATTGGGGAAATGCCAAATGAAACAAAAAACTCTTCCCTGGCTGGCGGAAACTGGCACCAGAAAGGTACAGGTGACTCTTCCTGGGGAGAGAGGTCTAGAGTTCTGGCGCCACGGCCAAGAAGCTGGCTGCCTGCTTAACCTCGGAAGACGGGGGCACCCCAAGCCCCTCAGGATCATGGGGTACGCCATGTAAACACAGGCGCAGCTGAGAGAGCCTTCTGAAACCACCCACTGAATTTGCTGCCTCGATGTCTGAGTTTTGGGAGCATTCCCGCCCCCAACTCTTTCCAACGGCTGGTTTTTTTGCCATCGGATTCTGAGACGGAGGGGCGGGCGGCCAGCCTCCGTGAGACTGGAAGGAGCCCAATTATACCCAACATCCTGCCCACCCCCCTCGCTTCTTGGGCAACTGTGACGCTCCCAGGCTACCTCCAGAGGTCTGGCGGCTGCGGTGCAGTCTGCGGCAGGCAGTCCTGGAGCACAGCCGCTCGCGTGCCATGGGAAGATGTTGCCGGCCGGGGAGGGAATCCAAGTTTTATACTAGGACGCTCCGCTCCTCCACTGGACATGAATTCATGTACACATCTGACATGGATATATCCCTTCCGCCCCGCTCCTGGGACACTTCAGCACCGGATAGCAGTGCACACCGAGGCTATGCTGCCTTGAGGAACGGAAGTCACAGAATCATAGAGTTGGAAGGGACCGCCAGGGTCATCTAGTCCAACCCCCGGCCCAAGGCAGGAAATTCAGAAATACCTCCCCCTAACACGCACCCCCGGTGACCCCTGCTCCATGCCCAGAAGATGGGGGAAAAAACCTCTAGGATCCCTAGCCAAACTGGCCTGGAGGAAAATTGCTTCCTGACCCCTGTCCTAGATTTGCCCTTGCAGGGGCTCAGGGGATAAGACGCTGAGCTGCAGACCGGAAGGTCGGTAGTTCAGCAGTTTGAGACCCAAGTGCTGCGTGACGGAGTGAGCTCCTGTCTCTGGCCCCAGCTCCTGCCAACCTAGCAGTTTGAAAGCAGGAAATTGCAAGTAGATAAATAGGTACCACTTGGTGGGAAGGTAACAGCGTTCTGTGTGACTCAGCATTCAGTCATGCCGGCCACATGACCACGGAGAAGTCTTCAGACAGTGCTGGCTCTTCAGCTTGGAAACGGAGATGAGCACCGCACCCCTAGAGTCGGATTCAACTAGTTCCCTGAATTTATCCTTAGAATCCTTATTTATGCTTTCTGAGTCTTGAGGCTTTTAAAAAAATAAAATCTAATTTGTTGGGTTCAGAGTTACAAACTCTCTGTAGCCTGGCTGATGACAGAACCTGTTCTCCCTTAAACTTAGGGACTGTCCCAAATGCAAACCTAAAGAGTACTGATTCAAAACGGATGACAGTAACAGAATAGAACTGATAACATCAAAATAACTGTCAAACACAAAGCGCTTACACAATTTGTATATGTTATTATAACTTCTAAACATAAACAACACAAAATATACAATATTGTGTAGTTTCAGATGATCGTCCAGAATTTAACAGGACCAACAAGGAGACGGTGAACTCCGGAATACTTTTCCCTTTTCGACTACAAAAGTCTTCTTCTGACCAAGATGAATCTTGTAGACTAACTTTGGACTTCAATAATATGGCAACATTGTCACCTGTTAAGTTTGTAAAGAATTTGCTCTAGAACATGAAATCCAGTCTGAAAATGTGATCAAGTTTGTGCACTGCTGTGACAATGTTGCCATATTATTGAAGTCCAAAGTTAGTCTACAAGATTCATCTTGGTCAGAAGAAGACTTCTGTAGTCGAAACGGAAAAAGCATTCCGGAGTTCACCGTCTCCTTGTTGGTCCTGTTAAATTCTGGACGATCATCTGAAACTACACAATATTGTATATTTTGTGTTGTTTATGTTTAGAAGTTATAATAACATATACAAATTGTGTAAGCACTTTGTGTTTGACAGTTATTTTGATGTTATCAGTTCCAAATGCAAACCTTCCAGCTGTATACCTCTATCAACTCATAGCTCCAAATTTACATAGAGCCATCTCCTTGGCTAGATTTAATGTTCTTCCTTCAGCTATTTTATCTGGCAGGTTCCATGGGATTCCCTATCCCAGGGGTGGGCAAACTTGCTCAACGTAAGAGCCACATAGAATAAATTTCAGATGGTTGAGAGCCACAAGACATGAACAAATATTACGCGCACATTTTTATTTAGAAAATATGCAGATTTGCTTTTTATTACCATTAAATGAGACTGCCAAAAAAACCCCCAGATATTGATAATGATATTTATTTGTCCAATGATATTTATTTGTCTAAGAGAGAGAGAAAGAGGGGGAGGTGGAAAGAAAGAATGAAAGAGGTGGAAAGAAAGAGAGAGAGAAACAAAGAAAGCAAATAGATAGGAGGGACGGGGGAGGGAGGGAGGAAGGGATCAAATGCATGCCTCCCCTTCACTTCCCCAGCTGCCGTGCTGGGAGCCACACAATATGTGTGAAAGAGCCGCATGTGGCTCCCGAGCCGCAGTTTGCCCACCCCTGCCCTATCCTAGCAGGTGCTGTCCTTGTCCGAAGGACTGTGTCGAAATTGTCTCCCATGTTCTCCTCCAGTGCCCCCTCTATCTGGCGTCCCGTCGGGATGTTTTATATCCCATATTAGCCCAACTTTTAGAGACCTCTGATGATTTTAAGGTCCCTTTCAGTTTGGTGTAGTGGTTAAGTGTGTGGACTCTTAATCTGGGAGAACCGGGTTTGATTCTCCCACTCCTCCACTTGCACCTGCTGGATGACCTCTGGCAAGTCATAGTTCTGTCAGAGCTGTTCTTGAAAAAAGAGCAGTTTCGGTCAGAGCTCTCTCAGCCCTCCCTCCCTCACAGGTTGTCTGTTGTGGGGAGAGGAAGGGAAAGGGGTTTGCAAGCCGCTCTGAGACTCCCTTGGGTAGTGAAGGGCAGGGTATAAATCCCTTTCTTCTTTTCTTGCTTGATAATCCAGTTACAGAAATAACTGAAATAGTAGCAAAGTTTCTTTGCGGTGCTATGGTTACACACCCTGATAAGTAATACTATGAATTAGGTTTTATTATGCTGTTACTGTTTTTTATCCTGTAATTCCAATTTTACTCTGTACGGATTTTGTATTTTCCTAATCTGTAATCAGGTCGATTTACTATTGTATCTTTATGGATATGCCAATAAAGTCTTGCCTGCCTAAAAGGGGTTAGGACCTGCGTTTTGCCTCCAGATACTTGATAGTCCAACTTGACATGCATTCATCATGGAGTGGACTCAAATAGTTCCAGGAAGATCCAAATAATCTCGAAGTCCAGAAGCCATAAACGACGCATAGTCCAGGTGCAAGCTGCCACATTTTGAATAATCCTTTCTCAAAGCCGAAAGGCTATAGTGGAGCTGAATGCAAATTCCAAGGCATACACAGATGAGGATAAACAAACAATATGTATAAATTGCACAGATGCAAAAATACAGAGAAACTCACCCCCGATCTCAGTAGTAACACATACAGATGTCAGTTTCATCAATCAAAGGATCATGCGTCCTTATCCTGCCATGTGTTGCATCACAATTTATATCCAAGTATCAGGCTGCAGCTCTCCTGGGGGAGGACAGAGGCTTTGCAGTTGTCTGGGGCTATCTCCAGGACAAGCGTCTCCCTTGACGGCCACGCATATTGCACCATAATTACAAATGGACATTCTGCAAGTTCACAATATGAGTCTGTCACGGCTCAGGTGGGGTGTCCCCTGACGCTGCCACCACTCTGGATTTAGGATCCCTTGAGAAGGCCCAGAGCACTCTCCCAAGACGTCCAGACCTCCCTTATTTGGCTGAATAATAAGTGTGAGGACCAGGCAGAGTAAACAACAGATAAAAGGTTTATCTTTACAGGAGGTCAGCAATGCTCCCTCTAAGCTGTGGAGTCTTGTGAGCAAAAATTCTACTTTGTGAGCTACCGGCATTAAAGTTGTGAGCGAGCGATTTGGCTACTGCATAAATGAGTTTGCTCTGGAGCCTTCCTTTCTGAGCTAAGACAAAAATGGGTGAGCTAGAGGCTAAAAACCTGTGAGCTAGCTCACACTAACTCAGCTTAGAGGGAGCACTGGAGGTCAGTCAAATATAGAAACGAACAAGGCGTAAGGACAGTAACGATAAACGGGTGAAGAGAAAAGGAACCAAATGCCCTAACGCGCCAAAACTTACTGTCCCTAGCTCACTGTCACAGGTGGGCCCCAGTCTGCTCACCCTTCCTCTCAGGATGAGGGTCTCTTCCCTGCAGCAGCCTTCCTTCTGGCCCTGCTCTCTAGAAGAAAGAACAGCTTTTTTATTAGAAGTCCCCTTTCTCTGTGATTGGCTAAAATAGGCACCAAAGCCTCTCAGGGGCTTCTGGGAGTTGTAGGCTAGGCCTCCTCCCACTGCGACTCAGGCTCCCTGGGCCTACTAGGCCTCTAGTTGCACAGCCCAGATCATGACAAGAGTCATTTCAAGGCATACAGAGCTGCGTTTTGAAGGAGGAGGCTACGGTGGGTGTGGCTGTAGCCACCTCGAGGAATCTTTTGGACAGAATTCTGCATGGTATAGCGCAGGGGTGGCCAGACTGCAGCTCGGGAGCATGAGGAGCCGCGTGCAGCTCTTTCACACAGTCTAATTTGATGTTCATAAAAAGCAAATTTGCATATTTTCCAATAAAAACGTGTGTAATATTCACATCTTGCAGCTCTCAAACATCTGACGTTTATTCTGTGTGGCTGTTACGTTAAGCACCCCTGGCCACCCCTGGTATAAGGAGATGGTATGTAATATGGCCACCATGAGTCTGGGCTTTCATTTTGCCTTCATGGATGCAAAGAGTCTTGGGATCACTATAGGGAGTGGTTGAGAGAAGCACAGGTGTTCCAGAGTGCCATGTTCTTATGCCCTGTGTGGCTGCATGGCCTCTGTCCTGTTCTCTCAGCGACACCTTCCTCTTCTGCAATGGAACGGCCAGATTCGACTCCAGTAGCACCTTAGAGACCAACAATGTCTTTGGGTTATGAGTTCTCGAGAGTCAAAGCTCCCTTAATCTGGTATCACTGGGTTACCACTGCTAAGGGATCTGATAAAAGGGAGCTCTGACTCTCAAGAGCCCATACCCAGAAAATCTTGTGAACCCTTAAAGGTGCTCTTGAACCCAGATCTATCATTCTACTGCTGACCAGCATGGCCACCTTCTGAAATTTTTCCGCCATGAGGTTCTACTCAAGATATTGTCAGAGTCCCGCAGCAATCAGGCCCAACAGCATTCCTTTCAAAGGATCAAGTTTATTGAGTCCAGTAGAAGCAGGTCATCTGGGCATACAATTCTGTGTAAGAGCTAACCCATCTGGTGGGAGAGGGGAAGATATACTGCGTTCAAAGCGGGGTCCTCCGACGGAGTTAAGCCAATCAGAGGTGCAAGCCTTGTGCGCCTAAAGTAACGGGTGCAGGTTCCCAGGCAGAGCAAGAGCATGAAGCGTCAAGGTCAGGCTACCAGATAAGGCCCAGCAGAAGAAGTGAAAGCTAACATTCCAAGACAGTAAGACGCTCACCTCCACATACAATGGCTTCCTTTCCTCCACATACAATGGCAGCATAGCTGACTTGATACTCACAATACAAAAGCTTAAACTTTTGGAATAAAACAAAATTTGTTATTTAAAATGTAGAAGCGGCCACAGAATATGTAGAGGTGTGTGTCTCTGTGTGTGTATAAAAATGGCCTGTTTTTGTCATCATCTGGGCTTGGAACAGGGGTCACTGGGTGTGTGTGTGGGGGGAGGTATTTGTGAATTTCCTGCATTGTGCTGGGGGTTGGACTAGATGACCCTGGAGGTCCCTTCCAACTCTTATGATTTTATGATTCTCCTTCATTGATTGAAAGATGTAAAATTTCAAAGATAAAACTGGGACCCGCAGATTAAAACAAGCCAGCCTTCCCAAATAGATAGCAGGCAGAATAGTGTCAAAACCCCAATGAAAATCTTCTGGAGATGGCTCAAGACGGGCAGCTGTGTCAAGTCTGTCCGTGGCAATAGAAAAGAGCAACAGTCCAGTAGCACTTTCAAGACTATAACAAAATCTGTGGCAGGGTATGAGCTTTCGTTGAGTGATCAGTGGCTCACGGAAGCTCATACCCCAACGCACGCTTTGTTAGTCTTTTAAGACGCGATTGGACCATTGCTCGTTTCTAAAACCATTTGGGTGGTTTGCCCCGACCTGGGTAGCCAAGGCCAGCCCAATTTTGTCAGATCTCCGAAGCGAAGGAGGTCGTGGTTACTACATGGAGTAGAGGCCCCTGAGTAAATCCACGGCAGGCAACGGCAAACCTCCTGGGAGCGCCTCTTGCATTTAAAACCCTGACTTATCATAGAATCATAGAATGTTAGAGTTGGAAGGGATCTTGCAGGTCATCTAGTCCAACCCCCTGCACAAGTTTTAAAACTTGATGGTTTAAAAAAAATTCCACATGGAACAATGTAGCTCTAACTGCGTCTTAAAAGCCTGCAAAATAAGGGCCTTCCTCTTTTGGTATTGGTGCACTTTTTTGGCCTAGGCTGGGGTTGACCCCTCACATGCACAGTAGAATATGCCGTATTTTCTCACTCTGAAGGATGCTCCTGTGATTCCCCATTACTTCCTCCCATTTCGCTCTCCTCTGTAGCTTCCTTTCCTGCCTTTTCCGCACCAGAGAGTCATAAATATTCATGCAGGCTTTCTTCATCTTTTCTGTCTTGTATACTTAGTTGATAGCCCATTCCGGCTTTTTCCCCCTTAAAAGGGGGCTTTGTCATAGCGTGCCAGCGCCGAGAGCTTGCCCAGTGAGCTAACATTTGGGCCCTCTGGCTTTGTGGTTGAAAACACTAAGAGCCATTGCGAGCTAAAATCTTGCAAAGTTAGCCCCCATTTGTTGCATCTGAATAATTATTCCAGAGAGTTTCAAAGACTCAGGGTTTCTTTCCTTCTTCCCTTCTTTCCTTCCTTCCTTCCTTCCTTCCTTCCTTCCTTCCTTCCTTCCTTCCTTCTCTCTCATTCTCTCTTTCATTCTTTCTCTCTTTCATTCTTTCTCTCTTTCATTCTTTCTCTCTTTCATTCTTTCATTCTTTCTCTCTTTCTCTCTCTCTCTCTCTCTCTCTCTCTCTCTCTCTCTCTCTCTCTCTCTCTTTCTTTCTTTCTTTCTTTCTTTCTTTCTTTCTTTCTTTCTTCCTTCCTTCCTTCCTTCCTTCCTTCCTTCCTTCCTTCCTTCCTTCCTTCCTTCCTTCCTTCCTTCCTAATTCAATTATACTGTGAGCTTCCCAGCTCCCTTCTTAAGATGCGAGTCACAGGACACCCTGAACTCTTAAATATTCATGTTTCGCCTGGACTGTGACTTGTCGACTTGACGTGTCCCACCGTTTCAACTTACGAGCCAAGATGACGCACATGGCCGCTGCTTCATTAGAGGGCACGCTCTGCCTTTCTTCAGGAGCCCGTGTTAACCTTTGAAAATATGTCAGAAGGGAGACGGGGGGCTCACAGAATAAAGATTTTGGTGGAGGTGTAGCAAGTCGCTTAGAGGAAGGCAGGCAGCTAGCTCCTATTGGCAGCAGAGGATAGGACTTGGAATCAAAGAGTTGGAAGGGACCTCCAGGGTCATCTAGTCCAACCCTCTGCACAATGCAGGGAATTCACAAATACCTTCCCCTCCACACCCGTGGTGACCGCTATTCCACTCCCAGAAGATGACAAAAAAACCTCCAGGATCTCCAGCCAAACTGGCCTGGAGAAAAACCTGCTTCCTGACCCCGAAGTGGCGGTCAGCATTTCCCTGGGCATGTAAGAAAGGACCACGAAAATTAAGCACTAATGCAACCCTCCCTGCCCTCCCTCTCATGACCTGCCTGAGTTCACAGAATCAGCATTGCTGTCAAATGGCTATCTAGCCTCTGTTTGAACACCTCCCAGGAAGGAGAGCCCACCACCTCCCAAGGAAAGCCCGTTCCATTGAGGAACCACTCTAACTGTCAGGAAGTACTTCCTCATGTTTAGCCGAAAACTCTTCTGATTTAATTTCAACTCGTTGGTTCTGGTCCGACCTTCTGGGGCAACAGAAAACAACTCTGCACCATCCGCTAGATGACAGCCCTTCAAGTACTTGACGATGGTGATCATATCACAAGCACTCTTTGGGTGCGATCTGTCAGCCGGTTACAGATCCACCTAAAAGTCAGCCCTCTGATCATTCAAAATGCTTTCCTATGCTTTCCTATGCT
>JAPDNY010001926.1:0-11763 GCA_029375565.1 Gekko gecko | reverse complement strand
GGGGGTGTGGCCTGACACTAAGAAGAATGGCTGCACAATTCTAGAGCTCTGCTCCTTCTCGCCCCAATACCTCCTAAATCGCACCACTTTTGATTGCAAACGACTCTAAATATATGGGGAGATCCAGTGAGAAACCCAGGAACCAGAAAAAAGATACAGAGCGACCACTTACTGACTACTTCCAACTTGCTACAACGCACTGCAGGCCGATCTGCTTCTAAAACTACTGAAGACAAGATGGCTGACGGCACTCAGCAACAAGGTACAGATGATTTGCAAATTGACTCTCAAAATGTTTTAAAACAAATGAGCAAAATGGAGACAAGAATTTTAGACTCCATGAAGGCATTATTTGAGCCTATACAGACCCAGCTAAATGATATAAAACAAGCTCTGCAGGAAGTTGATAAAAAAGCAGATCATGCAACTTCTTTAGGTTTACAAGCTGCAGAAGCAATTAAAACTTTTAAAACTGAAGAGACAGTAACTCAGAAAAGACTGTTGGCTCTAGAAATGGAGACCAGGCAATATAATTTGAAATTTCGCGGTTTTCCTGAGGACACTGAAGAGAAAAGTGAATTACAAATATTTCTGGCACAATGGCTTGCATCTATTCTTAAGCTTGAAGATGGTGTGGCCCCTATGATTTTAAAAGCTCACAGATTGGGACAGAAAAACAAAGATAAGCGTAGAGGACCAAGAGATATTCTGGCAACGTTTCTGGATGCAAGAACCAAAAATAAAATACTAACAGAAGCCAGAGTAAACAAAAATCTTCCCTTTTTGGATATTAAAATAGAAGTTTTCCCTGACTTACCCCCGGATGCTATTGCACAGAGAAGGACTCTAAAGCCGATCACCATGCAACTCAGGGAAGCAAACATAAGATATAGATGGTCTGCTGCTGCAAAATTGCAAGTATGGCACAAAGGAACATTGTACACAGCTACAGACCTGGAATCTGGTCAAACATTACTGGAACTCCTGGAAATCACCCAGCCATCTATGGAGACTGACAGACAATCTTTTAAAAGAAGACTGCAGTACAATCTAACTCCACATAAGGAAAACAAAGTAATGGCACGTCCTTGACTTATAGCTCACTGAGAGTAAATGTATAATTATCTGCTGTATGAAGGTTTCATAAAGTGGTCATTTATTCTAATGGTTTAAAGATTATTACGTTAAATATGTATACAATATTCTAAAGACCATATATGGTATTGGGGGGGAAGGGGGAGCAAGTAATATTCACACCAGTTCCTTCTATAGTTAAAGTCTGGATATAGTCTCAAATTCATAACTTCGATCCTTGTTCTAAGGAGTGAGAGATTTAATCTCACTACCTCTCCCAAGTATTTGGGGAAGGGTTACAGGAAGTTCTTTTTCTTTTACCCTTAGTCTTTTTATTTTGGTGTGTGTTTTCAGTTAGGGGTGGGGGGGTTGTTATTAGAGTTAGATATTGAGTATAGTTACCAAACAGGTTAAGTTAAGTAAAGTTACTGTTACACAGTTGATAAGGCAGGTAAGGCAGTATTAGTCTCCAGGAGAGTAGTTAAAGCTAGTTACAAAAGTAATATTTTCCTTGACTTTTCATTTCTAGGAAAGAGTGATAGTAATTCCTTGGTTACGTTGCACGCATTGTTTTATTATATACAATAATCAGGTAGAATATATGTAAGATATACCATTTACATCTGTGCAAAAGTATTGTTATTTTGTTGATTCTATAAAATGTCAAAACTACTTAGATGCATGACTTATAATACCAGAGGCATGAGCAACCCTGTGAAACGTAAGCGTATTCTTGCGCAAATAACTAAAGAACATCCAAATATTGTTTTTCTTCAGGAAACACACAACACTGCTAAGTATCCATGTCTTTTTAAATCACAAAAATTCAAATATCAATGGCAGTCGTATGGCTCCTCTAAATCTCGAGGTGTAGCCATCCTAATTTCAGCTAATACTAACTTCACGCTTAAGAAAATACTCAAAGACCCTGTAGGTAGATTTTTATTTGTGGTAGGAAGTGTTGATACAACTGTTGTAACTCTAGCTGTTTTGTATGCACCAAATACAAATCAAATAGCTTTTATGACTGAAGTCCTAAATAAGCTAGCCAACTTTCAAGAAGGTGATTTAATAATCGGGGGAGATCTAAACTGTATTATGGATTATTCCTTGGATAGATCCTCCTTCAATAAGATGCAGAAAAAATGCATACAGATTGAGAAGAAACAAACCCCCTTGCGAGGTTGATCCAACAATATTCTTTAATAGATATCTGGAGACAGTTACATATAGGAGAACGTGACTACACATATTATTCACAGAGACATAAAACCTATACCAGAATTGATTACATATTAGCTTCACCATCTATAATAAATAAAATTAAATCAGCCCAAATTGGGAATCTGCAATGGTCTGACCATCATTGGGTCAGCTGTGATTTAGAACTAGGTATGGAAGTAAGACAAAAAACATGGAAGCTGAATACAAATTTATTAAAAAATCAAATCATAGCAGCTGAGATAGAATCAGTCATTAAAAATTATTTCATAGACAATAACACAGAAGATGTATCCCCAGCAATTATTTGGGATGCAATGAAGCCTGTCGTAAGGGGTGAGTTGATATCCAAGGCAGCTTATCTAAACAAACAAAGAAAGCAAAAAAGAGAAAAACTGTTAACAGAAATAGCTGTGCTGGAAATGAAACACAAACAAACAGGCAATAAAAAAGCATACAAGAAATTATTAGCCATAAGACGGGAGCTAGACACACTTGACATCAATCAAATACAGCAAAACTTACTCTACTTGCAACAAAAATCATGGCAAAACACATCGAAGGCACTGAAAGTTTTGACTAGAAGAGTCAGACAGAAAAGGAAGCCAGATTAATTACCTCAATAAAGGACAGACAAGGTAAACTACTATTTGAAACACAGCAAATAACAAAGGCTTTTTTAGAATATTATAAACAATTATATGAAACAAAAGAAATAAATGCAACCTCAATTAAAATATATCTAGAAAAATACTATAACAATATTAAATTGTCAGAAGAACATAAAGCAGTAATGGAGAGTCCTATTACTGAAAAGGAAGTGATTGCAGCTATTAAAAAATCCAAGTGTAATAAAGCTCCTGGCCCGGATGGCTTTAGCTCAGAATTATACAAAAAATATCAGGATACCATAGCTTTACCCTTTACTAAAACCTGCAACTATGTCATGCAATATGGAATTTTACCCCTTCGTGGCTGCAAGCCTCAATAATAGTTATTCCAAAAGCAGGTAAAGATTTGACTGATGTTGCCTCTTACAGGCCAATTTCCCTTTTAAACAGTGATTTTAAGTTCTTCTCCACTATAATAGCATCACGTCTAAGCTCATTTGTGACGCAATATGTCCATCAAGACCAAGTTGGCTTTATGCCCCATAGAGACATTACGGACAGTACTTATAAAACACTGAGTTTAATTAATTTTTGTAAACAAAATAAATTACAATCCATTTGTGTTGCCTTAGATATACAAAAAGCCTTTGATTCAGTTAACTTTATATATTTAAAACAATTGCTAAAACATTTAGGCTTTGGTGAAAGCTTTATACGCATAATTAATGCAATATATGATCAACCTACAGCTCAACTTTGTATAAATAGCTCTATTTCGGATAAGTTTAATTTAAAACGGGGCACTAGGCAGGGATGCCCATTATCTCCTCAATTATTTGCTTTGGTAATGGAGCCTTTAGCCTCAAGGATTAGAATGCATTCAAATCTACATGGGATACATATAGCAAATAAAATTTTTAAATTAGCTTTATTTGCAGATGATATTTTATTATTTTTGACTAAACCTACAATTTCTTTACCATCGCTTCAAAAAATATTGGAAGAGTTTGATAATGTATCAGGATTACAAGTCAATATTGCCAAATCCTCTATTTTTCCAATATACTTAGAGGATGATACTGTGAAAAAGCTTAAAAAATCAGTCCTTTATAAATGGACCACAAAATATTTGAGCTATTTAGGGCTTAAAATTCCTTTGCAACTTAAAGATATACATTCAGTTAACTATGATTCCTTAATAGAAGAACTAAAGAGAAAATTTACTCAATGGCATAAAATGTCTCTTTCTTGGCATGATCGCCTAAACATCATTCGAACATATGTATTACCTAAGTTCTTATTTCTTTTTAGAATTCTACCAATAACAATATCTAAGAAACAAATTGAGGTATGGCAAAAAATCTTATTAAACTTTTTTTGGGCTTATAAACGCCATAGGGTTAGTGTGGAAACATTAACCAAGCATAAACTTAAAGGGGGACTAGGCTTTCCAGACCTATATAAATACTACCAAGCTAATCACCTAGCCAACATTCTCAAAATGCTACATGATTACCAAAATAAGGATTGGATTATAATACAAACACACTATACCTACCCATATGATGTTCCGGAAACAATCTGGCAAACACCTTCAGAACGTTCCAAAAAAATAACTGATAGTCTGATCCTGCAAACCTTCTTAGCCACCTGGGAAAATAAAAGAAAACAGTTGATCCCTGGACTTTCAAAATTCCAACATCTCTTTAATCAAAAAAGTTTATTACCTCCAAATTTCCCAATACACCAGGAAACATGGAAAAAAGCAAACATTACAAAAATTGAAGATATTGTAGAAAACAATATTTTAATGAATAAAACTCAATTAGAAGCAAAACTGGGTTCTACTATCTCTTGGATGCAATTTCTACAAATATCCCACTTTTGTTCTCAAATACATTTAAATAATATCATTAAGCGTCCTTTATCAAATTTTGAAAAGATATATAAATGGATGAATACCTCTAGAAGACAACTTATGGCTAAACTATATTTAGAATTAATGGAAATAGAGTCTCACAACTTATTGACATATCAGAAAAGGTGGCATTCTATCTGTAATTCTATTTTATCTGATGACGACTGGCACTACATATGGAGGACGTTTCCCTTTAATACGAATATTATAGAAATAAAATTACAAACTTTTAAAATACTTACTTTTTGGTATTTAACACCTCAGAAATTATCGCATATAACATCTGCTGTTTCTCCTGCATGTTGGAAGAAATGTGGAGGTGTGGGAAATTATGTCCATTGTTGGCTTGAATGCCCAAAACTAGAGCTGTTCTGGACAGAAATAATAACTCAGGTTAAAAATATAACTGGTTATGAATTGCAATGCACAGTGGAACATATACTACTAAATAGATGGCAAATGCATATACAATCTAGTAATACTATGAAAAGAATAGCCATTTTGTTGGCAGCAGCTAAAAATGCAGTAGCCTTATTTTGGAAAGACACTAAAAGTCCTCAACAACATCATTGGCATGCTAAACTTTGGAAGTTCTATATAATGTCAAAAATAACGGAAAATGTAGATGGAAGAGATGTATACAAATCTTCTTTAGATCATGCTATGATTTGGTTCCCTATTGTGGAATATTTAATTGATCAGGGTGAAATCCCTACTACAGTTAATGACTTAAATTTATGGTAAGATGTGAATGTCTCCTTGATTTGAAAAATGTAAACTGATACTGTAACTTTGAAAATGTAATACTCTTTTTAGTAACTCTAACACTCTTTTCGTGTATACTCCAACTTACCTGTTTTGTTAATTGCTATTTTCCTTTTTTGCATTTATTAATAAAATGTTATTAAAAAAAAAAAATTAATATATTGGATCCATTGGAAGAGTTCACAGACAGACACAAACTGATTTGTCTCTGACTTCCTCTTCCACAGACAGCTTGCCATTTGTCCCCAAACTCCTGTGAGAAGAATGGTAGGAACTCACCAGTAAAATGCACCACAGAATGGAATGCTGCAGGGATTAGGAGAAATCAGGGATAATTGCCTCTTTCTCGCATTTCTGCTTATGGCTTGTGTCAGCAGGGAATGCAGACAGAAGCAATTTAACCTGATTTCCCCTTATTGTTACAGGCCCAATTTTGCGGCACATTTTTCTTGTGAGGGTCTCCCAGTCTTCAGATAATGGGACAAGTAGCAGGCTGCTTGGAGAAGGGAGAGAGAGATTAGTTCTGTTAACACTTTCTGTGGAATCTTCTGCTGGCTCCAACCCATTAATTTACTAAGACTCTTGTGCTTTCTGCAACAGATCATTTCTGCTGATGTAAGGTGGGTGCTGGATAATTCCATTTTCTTCACTTAAACTGCCTTCCAAATATTTAGGTACAGAGCTAAAATTAGCAATGCTACGTAGAAAAGAGAGTTGTATGATGGCCCATTAACAATGCTGCCTAAAAATACCTACTTTGTTTAGAAAGACTGCCTGAGATCTGTTAAGCAAAAACCTTTGCTGTTGTCAAACGAATCACATCTTCTTCATTGTTTCTGTGCATTACACATGTGGGATCTCAAGTGCTCACAGAGCCTTGGAACTTATAAAAACTATAAAACTTTGAGTATGAGCCTCCCTACCCCCAATGGCTGCTTGTTATGCATGCCTAGAATGGAAGGAACCACACTCAACCATCAGTTCTTCTTTAGCAGCTGCCTCTAGAGGGACCTTTTCATTCTCAGTTTCTTCAAACTATCTCTCTGAATGCATGAGGAGGGAGAGTGGACATGACTGTCCTGACCTCTCTCCTTCCCTCTGCCTGATCACCAGCTCATGAGCACAGGACCTAGAAGAGAGAAGAAGAGATTGGATTTATACCTCGCCCTTCACTGCCCAAAGGTGTCTCAGAGTGGCTTACAAACTCCTTTCCCTTCCCCTCCCCACGACAGACACCCTGTGAGGTAGGTGGGGCTGAGAGAACTTCTGACAGAAACTGCTCTTGTTCAAGGACAGCTGTGCCAGAACTTATGACTGACCCAAGGTCACATCAGCAGGTACAAGTGGAGGAGTGGGGAATCAAACCCGGTTCTCCCAGCACACTTAACCACTACACCAAACCTAAGCACCTATGTGTGAAGTTAGTATCTGTACATATGTTCAGCATGATTAACAATGTTCAAAAAGAAACAACTCTGATCACAGGCACAAAGGCAGGGGATAGTATCAGTGCACTCATGCCCACTGTTCCTCTCTGTGCATTCAGGAAGTGTGCAGAGGGCTCAAGTGGCTGCTGTATACATGGTTGGTGTGAGTAGCACAACTGCAACTCCACAGTCTGACGACGAATTAGCCAGGCAACTCCATGCACTCCTAAGGAATGTATATGAGGGCTGCTGTGAATGTGAGCCAGTTGTTCAGCCAAACAGTCGAATCTGACTCTTTGCAACCCCATGGGCCACATCACGACAGGACTTCCTGTCTTCCATTGTCCTCCAGAGTTTTCTTAATTTCATGTTCATTGCATCCATCTCATCCTTTGCTGTCCCCTTCTAATTTGACTTTCAATCTTTCCCAGCATCAGGGTCTTCTCCAGTGAGTGCTCTATTCTAATTTGGTGGCCAAAATATTTGAGCTTCAGCTTCAGTATCTGGCCTTCAAGGGAACAGTCAGGGTTGATTTATTTTAGGACTGACTGATTTGATCTCCTTGCAGTCCAAGGGACTCCCAGAATTTGAAAGCATCTGTTCTTTGGTGCTCGGCCTTCCTTATGTTCCAACTCTTGCAGCCATACATTACTACTGGGAATACCATTGCTTTGAGCATACGGACTTTTGTTGGCAGGGTGATGTCTCTACTTCTTATTATGCTGTCTAGGTTTGCCATCACTTTCCTCCCAAGGAGCAGGCATCTTGATTTCATGGCTGCAGTCACCGTCTACAGTGATCTTGGATCTCAGGAATGTGAATTCTGTCAGTGCTTCCATTACTTCCCCTTCTATTTTCCAAGGAGTGATGGGGCCAGATGCCATGATCTTAGCTTTTTTGATGTTGAGTTTCAAGCCAACTTTTGTGCTCTTCTCTTTCACTTTTAGCAAAAGGCTCTTTAGGTCCTCTTCTCTTTCTGCCATTAGAGTGGTATTGCCGGCATATCTGAGGTTGCTGATGTTTTCCCCAGCAATCTTAATTCCAGCTTGTGATTCATCCAGGCTGGCATTTCACATGATGTACTCTGCATATAAATTAAATAGGCACGGTGAAAATACACATCCTTGCCATACTCCTTTTCCTATGTTAAACCAATCAGTTGTTCCATATCAAGTTCTAACTGTGGCTTCTTGATCCCTATGCAGGTTTCTCAGGAGACATGTGAGGTGATCTGGTACTCCCATCTCTTTAAGGACTTGCCACAGTTTGTTGTGATTCACACAACAATGTGGATCAAAGGCTTTAGCATAGTCAGTAAAGCAGAAGTAGATATTTTTCTGGTACTCCCTTGCTTTTTCCATAATCCAGCGAATGTTGGCAATTTGATCTCTAGTTCCTCTACCTCTTCGAAACCCTGCTTGTATTGCTGGCAGTTCTCTGTCTATGTACTGCTGAAGCCTAACTTGTAGGATCTTGAGCATGACCTTGCTAGCATGTGAAATGAGTGCAATTGTACAATAGTTTGAACATTCCTTGGCATTGCCCTTCTTTGGGATTGGAATGTAAACTGACCTTTTCCAATCTTGTGGCCACTGTCACATTTTCCAAATTTGCTGGCATATTGAGTGCAGCACTTTAACAGCATCATCTTTTAAGACTTTGAATAGCTCAGCTGGGATACTATCACTTCCACTAGCTTTGTTATTAGTAATGCTTTTCAAGGCCCATTTAACTTCGCTTTCCAGGATGTCTGGCTCAAGGTCAGTGGTCACACTGTCATGGTTGTCAAGGACATTGACGTCCTTCTTGTATAGTTTTTCTGTGTATTCTTGCCACCTCTTCCTAACCTCTTCTGCTTCTGTTAGGTCCCTACCATTCTTGTCCTTTATCATGGCCAGCTTTGCATGGAACGTTCCCTGGATTTCTCCAATTTTCTTGAAGAGATCTCTAGTCCTTCCCATTCTAATGTTTTCCTCTACTACTTTGCATTGTTCATTCAGGGAGGCCTCCTTAACTCTCTTTGCTGTTCTCTGGAAATCTGCATTCAGTTGGGTAAATCTTTCCTTTTTCCCTTTGCCTTTCACTTTCCTTCTTTCCTCTGCTATTTGTAAAGCCTCATCAGACAGCCACTTCGCTTTCTTGCATTTTTTTTTCTTTGGGATGGTGCTGATAGCTGCCTCCTGTACAATGTCATGAACCTCTGTCCATAGTTCTTCAGGCACTCTATCAAATCTAGTCCCTTATATTCTTCACCTCCACTGTAAATTCATAAGGGATGTGATCTAGGTCAAATCTGAGAGACGTAGTGGTTTTCCCAGCTTTCTTCAGCTGAAGCCTGAATTTTGCAATGAGTAGCTCATTCTCTGAGCCACAGTGAGCTCCAGGTTTTGTTTTTACTGACTGTATAGAGCTTCTCCATCTTTGGCTGCAAATGATATAATCAATCTGATTTCTGTGTTGTTCATCTGGTGATGTCCATGTGTAGAGTCGCCTCTTATTTTGTTGGAAGAAGGTGTTAGCCTTTCCTCCGCTTCATTTTGTTCTCCAAGGCCAAACTTGTCTGTTATTCTGGTTACCTTTTGACTTCCTCCTTTAGCATTCCAGTCCTCTATGATGATAAAGGCATCTTTTTTGGCTGGTAGTTGTAGGAAGTGTTGTAGGTCTTCATAGAACAGATCCTTTTCAGCCTCTTCTGCATCAGTGGTTGGGGCGTAGACTTGAATTACTGTGGTGTTGAATGGTTTGCCTTGAATTTGGACTGAGATCATTCTGTTGTTTTTGAGATTGTATTCCATTACTGCCTTTTTCACTCTCTTGTTGACTATAAAGACCACACCATTTTTTCTATGGGATTCTTGACCATAGTGGTAGTCTTCTGAGTTAAATTCACCCATTTCTGTCCACTTTAGTTCACTGATTCCCAAGATGTCAATGTTCAGTCTTGTCATATCATTCCTGACCACATCCAACTTACCTTGATTCATAGATCTTACATTCCAGGTTCCTGTGCAGTATTGTTCTTTGCAGCATCTGACTTTCCTTTCACCGTCAGACACATCTACAGCTGAGCATCCTTTTGGCTTTAGCCCAGCCACTTCACTCTTTCTGGGGTTACTTGCACTTGCTCTCTGCTCTTCCGCAGTAGCATATTGGACACCTTCCAACCTGAGGAGCTTATCTTCTGGCGTCATATCTTTTAGCCTTTTGTTACTGTCTATGGGGTTTTCTTGGCAAGATACTGGAGTGGGTTGCCATTTCCTTCTCCAGTGGATCATGTTTTCTCTGAGTTCTCTGCTGTGGCCTGTCCATCCTGGGTGGCCCTCCATGGCATAGCCCGCAGCCTCATCAAACCATAGAAGCCCCCTTTCCACGTCAAGGCAGCAATCCATGAGAGAGACCTATTATTAAGATACGATTTTTTTGGTAAACTGATCTTTCTTTTGTGGTCAGTTTTTAGTATATTAAAGAAGATGTTCAAGGACTCTTAGCATTCACACTATTTAGGAATACAAACTCAAATGTTGGGACTTGAGATAGTGACCACGATCTCAATGACTGTACAAAAAAGCTACATCTAAGTCTTCCTAATACTCTCCCTGATAACATTTGCCAGTTTTTTCCTAGGTATTATGAATATGCTAGCTGGGAGATGGTGCTAGGAACATTCCACAGAAAACCCAAGTGCATACATGGATTTTGGGATCATAGCCAACAATATCTGCAATGTCTGGTAGTTCATATTAGCTATAGAGAGCCATTAAAATACAAAATTATAAGCTACATATTGGAGAAGTATTAAGTAAAGCAATGCAGCAAGAAGCTTTAACTACTGATTCATATTAGTGGTAGGTAATAATTATTTTAAAATAACTTGAGAGAGATGATCTATAGCAGTGATACAAATGTGTCAATGAAGTCTTGCTTTATATTCTATTTAAGAGTTATATGCATTCTGAAACTAAAGGAAAAATTCTTTTGTGTATCTACACCAGCAAACTGTTTATGAGGAGACAACTGTTTTGATGACGGAAGGTATGACAATGGAAACCTCTTATGTGCCTTCTGCATACCTGGCAGAGATCCTTCGGCTTCTACAAGCTTTATCTAACATGGAAGACATCCTTAATTCTCCTAGTCTGCAGGGCAGGGACTGTGAGGATCTTGGCAAACAAGAAGAGTGCCTCAAGGTAAGAATCAACGTTTACTTTTTCAAATATAATGTATTCCTTTGCGGCTGAAGTACTGGGGAATCATTTTAGTGAATTAGTTTTGTTTCATTTATTATATTTTTATCCCACTTTATAGCCAACAATTGGACCGCCAAAGGCTCTCATTATCAAAATTGAATACAAATGACAAAGTTTTAGAAATTATTTGGATTCTCAGCTGAATTATATGCAGATACACTGGAGGGGTACCTGGCTGCTTTCTTACCTCCTATCCATAGCTCACTGATGATAGTTTGAAGTGCTAGAAAGGGAAGAAGTCTCTCACCTGAAGATGAATCCAAGCACAGTGGAGGAATGCTTGGCTCTTTGCTTCCTGGGTTAATTAGGATAGAGCAAGCTGCAAGCTTATTAGTAAGAACATAACTATTCTTTTTTTAAAAAAGGAGAACTCAGTCAATAATATGAAAACTGGAGTTGGAGAAATTTAAATGCAATAAAAGAAATGCATGATTGAATTTTGCCTCACATGTAAGGCCTTTCGTACACAGAAAGCTAGCTTGTCAAGTAGAAGTGTTCTT
>JAPDNY010001925.1:0-11768 GCA_029375565.1 Gekko gecko | reverse complement strand
ATAGGCGTCATCTTCAGGGGGGCTGGGGAGCTCAAGCCTCCCCGAAAGTACTGAGCCCCCCCCGGAGGCAACTGGTGTCAGCCAGAGCCTTGCTACCCTCCCTCCCGTCCTCCACCCCATTCTGAAAGCAGAGGGTTTTCCCCTCCGCTTTCTGAGACTGTTCGGCTGGCCTGGGAGGGAAGTCAAGGGGTGGGGGCTTGCTTCCTCCTGGAAGCTAAGCTCCACCCACAGTTCCCAGCAGCCCCGTTCAACCTAGAGAGCTGCACGTGGAGGCTAGCTTCGAGGCAGCACGTGCTGCCTCTGCTTGCTGCCGCCACCAGCCTGAAGGGTAAGTAGGTGGGGGTGTAAGGAGTGGGGGATTGTTTCAGGTGGGGTGGGGTGGGTGGGAGCCCAGGGCTGCAGCCACCCAGCCATCCTGCAAGTCCAAGCAGGGGAAGTGGGAGAGGATTGGGGAAGGGAGCTGGGCAAGAATGGAGGGAGGGGGAAGGTGGGGGCCCTTCTGTGGCCTCTGGTTGCCCCTGCCATCGGTGAGTGGCTTGCTTTCTCCTGCAGTCCAGTTTAAACTGGGCTGCAGGAGAAAACAAAACCCAGGTACCCTTGTGCTGCACGGAGCACATTGCTCCAGGATACAGAAAATCCTGGGCTCACTTTCTCCTGTAATCGGGAGGGGGGGCTGCACTTTCTGTCCCTCTCTCGCTTTCTGTTTCTCTTTCCCTTTCCCTTGAGATGTGTGAGAGCTGGAAATGCTGGGAAGCTGCCCCACCCCCACTCCAGGGCAGGCTGCTTCCCTTCCAGTCTGACTTCCTTCCCTTCCCTTCCCTCTGTCTTTCACTTCTCTCTCCCAATCTATATGTTTTTTCCCCCAGCTTCCCCCCTCTCCCTTGCTAAAATAGCCCCAGTTAGGATTGCCAAGTACCCCTGGCCACCTCTGGGGGATGAGGGGAGGGTGGCCCAATCCAGGTTAGGAAACTCCTGGAGATTTGGGAATGGAGTCTGGGGAGGATGGGGACCTCAGTGGGGCACAATGCCATAGAGTCCACCCTCCAGAACATCATTTCCCCCCCCAGGAAAACTGATCTCTTTAGACTGGCAATGAGCTGTAATTCCAGGGGATCCCCAGGTCCCACCTGGAGGCTGGCATCCCTAGCTCCAGTGCTGAAATTGGAAGCTCTGGTTCTGCTGTGTGACTTGGTGCATGCAAACCTCTGGCATTGGCTTACATGTGCCAAACCACCCAGGTGGAGGAGGGGAGGGGTGTCATTCTACCAAAAATGAGAGTGTTTGGGTTTCTCTGTGAGTTTGAGGACTGGAACTGGCACTGAAGTGAGATTGGAAAAGTTTGTGTGGGTTTCTTGTGTTACAGTAATAATTATGCTACAATACAGTTTGTTAGTCCTAAAGGTGCTACTGAGTGTTTTACTATTTTGTATGCTATGGCAGTGATATGAGAGCCAATTGAGCTGTGGGTCCATCTCATGCTACTGACAGTAGTTATACATTACACCTTGCCCAAATGGTTCTGGGCATTAAAGCGCACTTGCCCTGGTGTGATGTAAAATGCTAGCAAGTCATAGCCAACTCATGGTAACCCTGTAGGATTTTCAAGGCAACAGACATTCAAAGATGATTTGCCATTGCCTGACTGTGCATCATGTCCCTGGTATTCCTTGGAGATCTCCCATCCAAATACTAGTCAGAGCTGACTCTGCTTAGCTTCCAAAATCTGATGACATCAGGCTAACCTGAGCCATCTGGGTCCATGGCATGGTGCTGTGTGGGTGCTTCCCAGGCAATAATCTTCAACCTATTCTTGGAAGCCACAATCATTAGGAAAGAGCCATGTGATAGAAGTGTAATAATAATTTACTCATAGTTGCAAGAGCCAATAAGATTTGAGTTTGATGGGGGATTGGGCAAATTGATCTAAGGAACTGAAAGAAGAGAAAGTATTAGCAAGCTCAGTGGTTAAGGATTTGAATAGAGCTCTTTATAGTCCAATCCTGAGGACACTGAGAAAGAATGTCTGAAAATGTCATACAGGTTTCTGTCGACCTTGCAATAGCATTGTAGCTAACCCCAACTAAGAAACTTCCATGCTGTTTCTATAATTTCTCAAATGTACTTCACACCAACTGTGCATCTCCATTCCTTTCTAATTCCTCTCAACTATGTACAGCTTTCTATGTTGTGCTTCATTTGGACTGCTTTGCTTTCTCAGTTCCTAGCCCCCTTCTTTTTCTATAACCATGGATCTACATCCCCTTCCTCAAGCCTTGCTGCTTGTCCCAACTCTCTAAAGTCAGACCAGTTTGGCCAGTGACAACCGAAAATACATCTGTCCAGGAAGTTCAACTAAATGCCACTAGAGGTTTTGTCACCACTGCTACATCACTTAATGCATTACAATAAAGGTTCATGTTCAGGCTATAATTTATGATGTTTTAGTTTGGGAAGATCTATGTTCTTGGTCACATCAGTTGGTGCTATTTTTTTCCTGTAAAATCCTCTTCCATCCCAATGGACTCTGCTGCTCACATGTTGTCTGTCAGTCCCCTCTTTATTCCACCCTTCCTCCAGTCTCCCTTCCCTTATATTGACCTCACAACAATGGCAATATCACCCAGCCTGATGAAGGGGGCTTTGACTCTTGGAAGCTTATTCCCTGAAACTCTTGTTGGTCTCTAATATGCTCCTGGACTCAAATCTAACTGTCCCAGTATCACCGAGTAAGTGTCATGCAAAATGTAGATCTGAACATGGGTCTCCTCAGTCCACACTGGTCTTCATGCCATTGGTCCATCTACTTCAGCATGGTCTGCTCTGATGCAGGTGAGCTCTACAGGCTCAGACAGAGAAAGATCCTTTCCAACAGCTGTTCTCTTAGACCTCCTCGGTTTAAACCTTTATCCTTTGGCACGCAAAGCATGGTCTCTCTACCATCAGTCCATCAGTGTAATCATTGTCTGCTCAGACTGGCAGTGGTTCTCCAGGGTTCTTTGCAGAGGATTTTGCCCATGCCGTGCTTTGTTTCTGAGCCATTGGGGCTGGGGGGGGGAGGATGCAGGCGGGCTGCTTTTATTTGTAATGCAAAAGTATATTACCTCTTTTCTAACAACATATGTCCATGCAAGATGTACATATGTTCACTGTAATATGTAAACAGGGCTTTTGTTTCTCCGAGTGGTGAGCAGGAAGAGAGGGAAATGGCAACAGATATGTTCTTGGTATGTACACCATCCAGGGAGAATACTTAACACTTAACTCATGTTTATGCCACACATCATTATCCTTGATTGGCATGCAGATCAGAGGCCTTTTAAAATTTCCTTTTGCCCTGTGTGCAGTCCAGAAGGAACATTGGCAAGGAATGTACACTCTATACGTGTGGTACAGTTTCAAAGGGACAACTAACTGGGATGTATAAAAGAAATGACAGGATTGCCCATTACAAACAATGGGAGAGACTTGAAGGCCCACTGGAGATAATAGGAGCCAGGAATGCCACATGGCTCTGCCTCCATAAATAGTGACAATGGCCTGTGATGTCACTGGGCCTCGGTTCTTTTAAGGACCTAGCACAGCAATGCCTCTGGCCCAGCCCCAGCCCCAGCCCCCCTGGGAAATTGGAAAGTCTACGCCCTTGCTGGCTACCGCTTGCCCAGTTTCTTTTATGTGAATATGGTATCCTCATGTTGCTGGATGTCACGTGGTTAGATGTCCCAAGCAGAGACATGTGTGACTCCCTTAGTTATCTCTTAATGCACTTTAACCACTTTGGTACATTTAAATTCTCCTTATATGTTACTCAGATGCATGGTGGATACTACCTGTGTGGTTGTCCCCACAGCACATCCAGCACTGCATAGGTTAGGGGGCCTACACTCCATGTTATATTCTGTATTAGGTTACACTCCATGTTATATTCTGTATTAGGAAACTGTGAGTTATGGGTTGGACTAACTTTTCCACTAATAGAAGAGGTGGGTTAATTTCCACCAGTTACCTCTTCCTAGCGCCAACCCTCATTTTGCCCCTTATTTCTGTTTATTATTATTTTATTTGAATATTTTTACCCAGCTTTTTTCCACTGTGTGGACTCAAAGCGTCCTACAATATAAGAAAGCAGCAGGCCATAAATACATATGTACAAAATACAACAAATCTACCTGCCAGGAGCAAATTAATTCATGGGGGAGGTTAAGGGAACAGAGCAGACAGTAAAACTCTGCTCTTGATGACAGCATTCTCTCTCCAAACAGTTTCCTCCCTTCCAAGAGCCACCCCCCTTTAACCTTGCAGGGCTACCAGGGTAGAGCAGAGCAGGTGGCAAAAGCTCTGCCAAAAACTGGAAAAAAGAGGGGGGGGAACTCAACCCATGATAACACTGCGGACCAGAAGGGTTAAGCTGACCATATATATTATAAAAGTACAAAATTTATTAGGGTGTACACATATTAAAATATACACGGGTTTAAAAATTTGAAAAATATTTTTTAACCCGTATATATTTTAATATGTGTACACTCTAATAAATTTTGTACTTTTATAATATATATGGTCAGCTTAACCCTTCTGGTTTGCAGGCAAAAGCTCTGCCCCTGTTGGCAATGGCCTCTCATGCTCTTTCCCCTGTTCCCCCTGTGCAGCACTTCATGAAATTCAGGGGCTATTGATAAAAATGCTGAGTGTAGGTTGAAAATTCTGTCTGAATCCAACTCTATAAGGGATGGCAATTATTTCCTGTTTATTAACCTACAGTAAAAGGATATGCTTTTGCATATATAGGGCTGGATCCAGCACAAAATTTCTGCTTGCGTCATTGTTCTTGTGCAAGCAGAAATGAAAGAAAATGACTGCAGTACCCGTTTATGTTACATGTTGTATCCCTGCGTGCATTTCCAGTCGTGAAAGATATTGTACAACCCAGTTTTTCAGGAAGTGAAGCTAGCAGCTTCTTCATTCTCAAAATGGCTCCATGAGGTACAGTATGGGAGAAGCAGGGAATTGTTGCCCTTCTTGAGTCCACTAAATAAAGCCCTGGAGTTTCTCCGATCATGAGTAGCATTTCAAATAGTTCTCCTGTACACTGGGCCAGGATAGGAGACATAATGGCAGGTTAGGGTTTCCAGGTTGGGAAATTCCAGGAGATTTGGGGGTGGAGCCTGCAGAGGGTGGGGTTTGGGGAGGGAGCTCAGTCGGGTATATCACCATAGAGTCAGCCCTTTAAAGTGGTCATTTTCTCCAAGGGGATTGATCTTTGTAGTGCGGAGATCAGTTGTAATTCTGGGAGAGCCCCTCCTAGTGGTTAGAAACCCTATGATGGGTCAGGGGCATCACATAGCAATCCCCTAAATATGCACCAAATGGCAACAGCTGAAGACTGGCTTTGTAAGTCAGCGGTAGATGTTGCACAAGGCCTTGTACAATCCCTTCCACAAGATGACTAGATGAACCTGGAGGTCCCCTCCAACTCTATGATTCTATGATTTTAAGTGGAACCACTAGATAATTTTCTTTTTCCATTTGTGTGTTGCTGGATCCAGCCCATGGTCTTTGGAAAGTGACACAGGTTAAGCAAATACCAATGTCAAACAATTGTGCCCTCTCCTCCCTTTCTGATAGTCAAGGCAGATGCCTTCCTACCAAGAAGAGGCTGTTGTTGTTTTTTAATTTTAAAGTTGTCTTTCTCTGCTGTGTCTTACAGAAAGTAGCAGTCAAAGATTTCAGAGCATATCCTTTGCCAGGCCAGGATCTTACCCTACAATAATAAGCATACTATGAAACTTCATTATTCATTAAATGCTTTTTAAAGTTTCATGGGACATGATGAGCAATAGAGAATCATAAAGGGCAGTTACTATGTTTATGCCCATACCATATATACATGCAAAGCTGTACCAAAAACACGTGTACTCAGAAGTAAATTCAACATTCTGAGGGGGGGAGAGCTGAGTACATTCAGACTTCATTTATACACCTTCTGTCTATGCTATCTTTGGCATCAAATACTTGCACTGTAGAATCTTCAATCTCTTCTAAAATCTGAGCTACTGTTATTTTGGTTTACTCATAGTGTAAAGTTCATGCTGGAAAAGGTGTCAGACACATTGCACCTCATTTGTACTCAGTACAGATGTATGAGAGACACTGCATTTGAAAACCAGCTCTATATCTAGATCTGTACAGGAGAAAAAAATGTTCCCATCTATTCCAGAAACATTCTGTGCCTGTTCTGGTTTTTGGAGAGGGAGAAGATCCAAACGTCTTATTTATTTGTTTATTTATTTTAAAAGTATACCTTGCTTCTTCCAGTGCATCAAAGGGGATTATGCTAACTGCAGTTGCTATTATCTGTAATATATCTGACTAGGAAGGGAAGCCCGTTGTGGAACCGAGACAACGGGCGCTAGACAGGCCCCCTTCCCGCGAAGAAGGTGCTGGAGGCAGGCGTATATGGCGGCCATTGGGGAAGGAGCTCACCCGCCGTCCCCAGCCTCCGCTGTCCCTCTCGCTGAGACTCCGTCTCTCCGGGGCTGCAACGTCCCCCTGGCACTGGCCCTGCCTCGCTCCCCGGCCAGCACCGTCGGCTGGCATCGCAGCCTCCCTTCCCTGGCTCCTGGTGGCGGTGTTCGCTCGCAGCGTTCGCCTCCCGCCTCCCAGCCAATGGCACACCAGCAGTCTTGAGCGGCAGCTGGCGGGCCAATGGCAGCAACGCAGGCAAGCAAGGCAGCCAGTGGCAAGGGACCCTGTCTCTGACTGACAGGTCCCTCAGCCAACTGATTCCGGCGCGCATTTTCACCATATAAGGTATGACGAAAATCCTTTTATATATAAGGAAGGATTGTTTTCTTTGTATTTTTATTATTACATTTGGTAGAAAAGTGGGCTACAACTAAGTACTGGTTTACTGTTTGAGATACAACAGGAAAGAACATGAGACATCTCAAAGGGCCAGATCAGAAATTCCCTCTTCTGGGAAATGACTGATCATGCCATGAGTAATTTTGCTGGATATCTTCTGTAACACTGCACATAAATCCAAGCTAGGGATGCATTCAGTCATCTGTGGCATCACAACATGCAGGTCAGAGGCTGCAGTGATTGGAGAACTTTTCATAGGAGGCCTGTTATCCTGGAAACCATCTTTCCCACAAAGGGAAGGAGCGAAGATCTGCAATCCTTGTGTGAGCAGATCACAGGATCCAGTCCTGTATCTAAAGTCGCCCCACATCCCCACCCCAGACTCCAATTTGTGCCTCTGCTGAAAATATTTGTCTCAGGTGAAATGTGGTTGTATGAATGTCATTGGAATCTCTGGCCTGTGACACCAGTACCAATTAGAAAAACAATCAGTCCTACCCTTTGGTAAACTTAGGCCCTGGTCACACAGGAGGATTTGCCCTGCATCAAATGGGCATGATCATACGGCAACATCTGGGAAGCATAGCACACCCGTCACCAACCCGTACCGTTGGCCCGAAGAAGCGGATTTTAAAAGTACCAGCAAAAGGGTAGTAGCAACTGGAAAACGCGGTTGCAGGCGAGCGTCAGATCGCGGAAGCGGAGTTAATCCGGCGCATCCGGCATGCACATGCGTCCCGTCACACCGCATGTGTTTTTTCCAAGCCTCCACAGTATGCAAAAAAACGTAAGACTGCACATATGCAAGAATGCAAAAGCAAAACACTTTGATGCGATTCAACATCGCCGTGTGATCGCTGGCTATTGGCGTCTGCGCGGCATCTTGGGGACCCATCTGATTGCGCTACTGCACATCTTTTTGCTCCAGCTCTAATTTGCCTCCCTTCAGCAGTGCAGTATCTCACTCTTGTGACCGGGACCTTAATTTCCTTATTCATTATTTATTGACTATATTTATATATTACTTTCTCCAAAATATTTTAAGCATGCTTTCAACCATCAGTGAAAGCTATATTTTTGCAGTTTCTTGTTAATACTGTTCAAGCTTGTAGCTAAGGAGGCTGCAGGAAAACAGAAGGGACGCTTGAAGCTCAAACTTCAGGGTATGTGTGATGATTGCCTTGGGGACTTGCAGCCATACAGCAGCAGCGAATTCCCCAAGGGAACTCTATTCTGAAGCGCCTCAGCAGCCTGTTTCAGGTCAGGACTGTAGCATGGCTGGGAAGGAGAGTTTCCCACTGTGCAGTTTAGCATTGTTCGCTTACCACCCACAAAATAAATATTTTCCTTATATTTTCTTTTTAAAATACATACTTCATAGTAAGATCCAAAACTCATTTGTGGCTATATTTGTTTTCTGAATAATTAAATATTTAGAAGAACAAATTACTGTTCTCTTCTTTGGCTGGTTCTAGCTATGGGTCTGTGGCTCACTATTCGTGTATTCAGTGGTAGGCTTTATCATCCCCACTAAGAAGCTGTTTTGAGCAAAGGCTGTTTTAGAAGGCCTCTTACTGCTTCCTGCAGAGCTGCCTAGCGCATCCCCAGGGGATGATTGCTATGTTATCCTGGACTGTTCCCTTGGCTTGTAGCTGTTTATCGAGATTTAAAGAAAGAACAGGCTCAGGCATGCGCCTTGTGATATTTACATTAGCACATGCTTTGGTTCATTTACACAAATAGGTGAGAAATGTACTTACCCTGCAGTTTTTCTGCTTGAACAAATGAGGCATTTCCTGTCTTGAAGGATATAGACTCTCCTTGGAATACTGCTGCTCCAAACTTTGTTTAATTTCCAATCCAAAGTACAAAGGAAGTAGTCACATGAACAGTGCCTACTAAACAGACCCAGAGGATTCAGACTATTATCTGAGAATGTAATTCAGCTTTGGCAGGTTGGAATCCAATGTAATTTACTCTGGAAAATCTGGGACCCTGCAGGATTACTCAAAAGGTGGTCAAGATATCTGTGCTGTTGTGGGTTACGGATGCAGCTATGCTCCTTCACCTCTTGCCTTTCAAAACTGTGTCTCTACACTGTCACATCACAAAAGATGTACACATAGTATTATAAAGGAAGGCATGGCCCATTCCACATATTCCTTTGTTGGCACAGCAAGTTTTAAAACATAATGTTTGCTTACTTCATTTATAGCTGCAGCTTACATAATTTTGCTTTCCTCCATTTTACCCTCATAACAACCCTGTGAGGTGGTTTAGGCTAACAGTGTAGGACTGGCTCAAGGGAACCCAATAATATTCCATAACACTATGTGTGTGGGGGGGTGGTTCTTGGATCTCTCATAGGGTTGCCAACCTCCAGGGGGACCTGGAGATCTCCCAAAATTACAACTGATCTCAAGACTATAGAAATCAGTTCCCTGGAGAAAATGGCTCCTTTGGAGGGTGGAATCTGTGGCACTATACCATGCTGAGGTCTCTTCCCTCCTCAAACTCTGTCCTCCCCAGGCTTGACTTCCAAATCTCCAGGAATTGTCCACCCCATACTTGGCAGCCCTAGGATCCTGGTCCAAAACTCTAACCACTACAACACACTGTTAATAAAACAGGAGAGTATGGTACATAATTATTTAGAGGGCAGAAGCACAATGAATCTGCTACAGGCCTACAGGGAACAAGTGGATTTGGTTTATTTTGGAAGTCCATATAACTGAGTGACTCTGAATGTTTTGCTTTAGGAAATTCTTGGCTTACAGCAACTATGTGCAAATCTGTGGAACAAAAATATGAAATAACAAATGGGTGAGTAATGTGCATTGTTTGCAGCATTAAGAAATCATTAAGGCCTCACCTCATAATGGTCAAGCATGCACTCGCTCTATAATGCAATAATTATATCACCATAGGAGGAAGTAGTGAAAAAATTACCTGGGTTACTGAAATCATGGCCTCAATTAATTGCGGCCCATTAGAAGCTGATTTCCATTGCGGTCTGCTTTTGCTGTTTTTTGCTTTTATTATTATGCCTTGCCCATGCACTGTTCCTTCTATTTTGGTATTTTTGCCATCTTGTTAATCTGTTTGTTATTTCTCCCATATTGTTCCAACATAAGAATTCAGAAGAATGGGTTAAATATAGACATATTTAAAAAATCAGATTCAGTAGCAATGCTAATCCCCTCCCCCCAGCAAAAAAACCCAGTTGTTGTTGTTCAGTCGCACAGTCGAGTCCGACTCTTCGCGACCCCATGGACCAGATTACGCCAGGCCCTCCTGTCTTCCGCTGTCCGCTGAAGTTTGCTCAATTTCATGTTCGTTGCATCGATGACACTGTCTAACCATCTCATTCTTTGCCGTCCCCTTCTTCTTTGACCTTCAATCTTTCCCAGCATCAGGGTCTTCTCCAGTGAATGCTCCCTTCTCATTTGGTGGCCAAAGTATTTGAGCTTCAGCTTCAGGATCTGGCCTTCCAGGGAACAGTCAGGGTTGATTTCTTTTAGGATTGACCGATTTGATCTCCTTGCAGTCCAAGGGACTCTCAAGAGTCTTCTCCAGCACCATAGTTCAAAAGAATCTATTCTTCGGCGCTCGGCCTTCCTTATAGTCCAACTCTCACAGCCATACATTACTACGGGGAATACCATTGCTTTGACCATGCGGACTTTTGTTGGCAAGGTGATGTCTCTGCTTTTTATCATACTGTTTAGGTTTGCCATCGCTTTCCTCCCAAGGAGCAGGCGTCTTTTAATTTCATGGCTGCAGTCACCATCTGCAGTGATCTGGGATCCTAGGAACGTGAAGTCTGTCACTACTTCTACGACTTCCCCTTCTATTTGCCAAGGAGTGATGGGGCCAGATGCCATGATCTTAGTTTTTTTGATGTTGAGCTTCAAGCCCACTTTTGCACTCTCCTCTTTCACCCTGAGCAAGAGGCTCTTTAGATCCTCTTCACTTTCTGCCATCAGAGTGGTATCATCTGCATATCTGAGGTTATTGATCTTTTCCCCAGCAATCTTAACTCCAGCTTGTGATTCATCCAGGCCAGCATTTCGCATGATGTACTCTGCATATAAATTAAATAAGCAAGGTGACAATATACATCCTTGTCGTACTCCTTTTCCTATGCTAAACCAATCAGTTGTTCCATATCCGGTTCTAACTGTTGCTTCTTGACCCTTATACAGGTTTCTCAGGAGACATATGAGGTGGTCTGGTACTCCCATCTCTTTAAGAACCTGCCATAATTTATTGTGATCCACACAATCAAAGGCTTTAGCATAGTCAATGAAGCAGAAGTAGATGTTTTTCTGGTATTCTCTTGCTTTCTCCATAATCCAGCGAATGTTGGCAATTTGATCTCTAGTTCCTCTACCTCTTCGAAACCCAGCTTGTACTTCTGGCAGTTCTCTATCCACGTACTGTTGGAGCCTAGCTTGTAGGATTTTGAGCATGACCTTGCTAGCGTGTGAAATGAGTGCAATTGTGCGATAGTTTGAACATTCCTTGACGTTGCCCTTCTTTGGGATTGGAATGTAAACTGACCTTTTCCAATCCTGTGGCCACTGCTGTGTTTTCCAAATTTGTTGGCAAATTGAGTGCAGCACTTTAACAGCATCTTCTTTTAAGACTTTGAATAACTCAGCTGGGATACCATCACCTCCACTAGCTTTGTTGTTAGTAATGCTTTCTAAGGCCCATTTAACTTCGCTTTCCAGGATGTCTGGCTCAAGATCGGTGATTATACCATCGTGGTTGTCAAGGACCTCGAGGTCCTTCTTGTATAGTTCTTCTGTGTATTCTTTCCATCTTTTCCTAATCTCTTCTGCTTCTGTTAAGTCCCTACCGTTTTTGTCCTTTATCATGGCCAGCTTTGCATGGAACGTTCC
>JAPDNY010001924.1:0-11774 GCA_029375565.1 Gekko gecko | reverse complement strand
CATGTCTCCCCTCAGACTCCTCTTCTCTAGACAAATCCATGCTAACTTGCTACAGCTCCAAGCTGGGTAAGAGAGAGAGAGAGAGAGAGGTCCTATATAAGATGAAACAGAAGGCAATCAATGGCCAAAGTGGCTCAAGAACTCACTGATGAGAGGGTGGGGCCAACTGACAACTGGAGATCTCCTGGAATTACAGCTGGTCTCCAGATAACAGAGATCAGTTCCCTAGGAGAAAATGGCTGCCTTGGAAGGCGGAGTCTCCGGCATTATACCCCTCTGAGGTCCCTCCCATCCCAAACCCCACCCTCCCCAGGCTCCAGCCAACGACTCTCCAGGAATTTCCCAACCCAAAGCTGGCAACCCTGATTATGACTTAACTCCAGACTAAGGAGCTCAGTTCCCCTGGAGGAAACGGCAGTTTCAGAGAGTGCACAGATGGCGTTGAGCCCAGCTAAGCTCCCCTCCGCCTCCCTCCTCCGGAATCTCCCAATTGGGATGGCAAACCTAGGTCTATTTATTCTTCCCCACAGGCTTCTGCGGCTTACAAGCTAGGAAAGATGGGGGGGGGGGTTTCAATCCATCCCTGGGCTTCTGAGGCTGGCGCTGGAGCAGGAAAGCCAGAGAAGCCTGACAGAGCCGCCCCTGCCCCTTCCAGGCTGGCCCCCCAAGACAGGAGAGCTAGGAAAGGGGGGGCGTGTTTCAATCCCTCCAGGGGCTTCTGCGGCTGGCGCACTGATGCAGGCCAGCGGGAGAAGCCGGACAGAGCCACCCCAGCCCCCTTCCAGGCTGGCCCGGGGACACACGAGAGCTAGGAAGGACGGAGGGCGTTTCAATCCCTCCCGGGGCTTCTGCGGTTGGCTCGCTGAACCAGGCCAGCCAGAGAAGCTTGGACTGAGCCGCCCCCACCCCTTCCAGGCTGGCCCAAGCTAGGAAGGAAAAGGGGGCGTTTCAATCCCTCCCGGGGCTTCTGTGGCTGGTGCGCTGAAGCAGTCCAGCCGGAGAAGCCCAACAGAGCCGCCCCCACCGCCTTCCGGGCTGGCTACCCAAGACAGGATAGCTAGGAAAGAGGGGGGCGTTTCAATCCCTCCAGGGGCTTCTGCGGCTGGCCTGCAGAGCCGCCTCAGCCCCCTTCCAGGCTGGCCCCCCAAGTCAGGCGAGCTGGGAAGGGCACAGGAGGGTATGGGGGGCGTTTCAATGCCTCCAGGGGTTCCTGCAGCTGGCACTGAAGCAGGCCAGCTGGACAAGCCCGACAGAGCCACCCCGCTCCCATTCAGGTTGGCGGACGAGCTAGGAAGGTCTCCCCTCAGCCTCCTCTTCTCCAGACAAATCCATGCTAACTTGCTACAGCTCCAAGCTGGGTAAGAGAGAGAGAGAAGAGAGGTCCTACATAAGATGAAACAGAAGGCAATCAATGGCCAAAGTGGCTCAAGAACTGATGAGAGGGTGGGGCCAACTGACAACTGTATCTGGGTGAGAGAATTCTCTTAACTTTTCCCCTCCCAGATCCTTCTGCAAGCGAAATTACAGTATCCAACAATAATTGGCCATTCTGGGTAGCAAAAGTGGCCAGGAAAAATACCAGAACATCCGTGGGAGAGAAACTGGGCTGATTTCGACTGAATGCACTGGGAGAGCCACTTGAAGGTCAGTGCTGGTGCTGGTGCTCCCAAAACGCTCTTTCTTTTCAAGATGTCACCTGGCAGAACTTTAACAAACAGGTAAATGAACTGGTTTAAACTCGTACTAAACTAGGGGCACACCACTGACTTAAATACTGCTATTTCTGTCATTTCATAGGGGAAAGGTACCATAACTCTTGCTTGTCCAGTTTTGGTGCTTGGCTTCCATTCACTGTAATAAGATATGAATAGACTCTCTCGTCCTGCCACTTGTTTGCTTGACTTTTCCCTTGCTGAGTGACTAAAGCTGGCCAACAAAAACTTAATCTGTTAATCTGTTAAAACAACAGCAAATATTTGTATGTGTCAAGGGAAGATATTAAAACAAATATTTCATGTGTCAAGGGAAGAGGACTGGTAACCCAAAAGAAGTTTTTATTTGCCCTGTCCAAAAACAAAAGTGTAGAACAAAGGAGACTCTGGCAATTACTGGTTGGCTTTTCATCTTGCATTCTTGGCCAGTGAGTGATAGCAGAGAACAGTAGATTCGGGGCAGGCAAAAGGAAGGGCTTCTTTACTCAATGAGTGATTAAAATGTGGGATTCACAGGCAGAGGATGCAGTGATGGCCACAAGCATAGACAAATTTAAAAGGGGATTAGGTATATTGATGGAGGATAGGTCCGTCAGTGGCTGGCTGGCCGTGGTGACTAAAGGGAGCCTCCACTTCCAGAGGCAGGAAAATCTCAGGCTGGAGGCAGCATCTAGAGACAGCTTTGGCCTCTGTGCTTTGTTGGCCCTCCAGAGGCTTTGGCTGCTTGCTGTGCGAGACAGGATTTTGGCCTAGATGGACCTCTGGTCTGATCCAGTAAGGGATCTTCTTATGTTGTTAAGAGACTCCTTGCTGAGACTGACTTCCTAGAGCCTTTATTGTTCTGGAACTGGAACAGGTTTTGCGGTTGAGCCTGCTGTAGCTGTTGTGCTTGACAAGTCCTCCTTTGGAGATGGGCAGGTGGATCATGATCCTAAGATCAAAGGAGGGGTCACAGTGACAGACAATATATCAGTACAAGAAAACACTGTGATGAAGTTGACAATAACATTTAGTGACAATTATGTATACCTATAAAAATTTTAGACATTCTAACATGTTCAAGACAAAATCCAATATCCTCAATGAGCACCCGGTTATACACTCAGTTCAACAGTCTTCCTCAGGAGTAGTCCTATTAACTAACAAGGTGTCACCCTTTTGATACATTTTGGCTTCCTTATTAGCTTCCTTCAAATAGTTGCAGCATTAACTTCTTTTTCTACTTCCATCAAATTATAACAGCTTGACTTCTTCTTCAAAATATCCTAAAACAAACATGATTATATAGCATAGAGAGGAACAAGAAACTGAATGGAAACTAGCTTAATTCATCATGGTCCTATTCATTCTCCTCTATCTTTCAGTGGCTTTTAAAATATTTTCTCCTCAAATGCTTCTGCGTAGAATGCTGGTTTGGGAGTGGGTGGCCTCACTTTGTAGCGGCTTCATTCCTCTCTCTGTCTGGGTATATCCAGAGGGCAGTGCTTTGTGACCATGCATGGACTGCAACTGATCTTGCAGGATTCTCATCCCCAGTACGCTTGAACATCTACATGCAGCTTCTGGGTGTGATCACCTGCTCCTCTGGTCCCCAACCTTTTTGGCATGGTGATGCACAAGTCCAAGTTTACTTGGGGTGGGCCAAGGTGTTTTGGGGCATCCTAGGTGAACTATGACCTTGTCAGTCATCTAGTTCAGCATTCCATTTTCTACAGTGGCTGACCAGATGTTTTTGAGAAACCAACAAATGTTGCACAAGGCGCACACCTGCGAACCCCAAGCAAGGTGCGTTCCGATGCACACAGTCTTTGCGTGTGGAAGTTACATTCCACTTTGTCCCCTCTCTACGACTTCATTTCTCCCTCTGTCTCTCCTCCCCCTGCCCCCAATTATATAAGAAACTCGGTCTAGTAACCATCAGGACGGAAGGAGAGAACAGTGACTAGACCAAGGTCACCCAGCAAGCTTCGTGTGGAGGAGGAGCTCGGAAATCAAACTTGGTTCTTCAGATTAGAGACTGTCGCTCTTAACCACTACAGCACAATGGCTCTCTTGAAGCAGGGTATGGAAGTGGCAGTTGTCAGGATGTTGGCATTTGCTTCTTTTTCTCTTGGTCTTAAGTTTTATTTATTTGAAAAAAGGTGATTTCAAAAATATATAAGGTTCTGTTAAAATGGTATACAGAGGATGAGATTGTAAAAGAACAGATGGTAAAATGAGCTATAAATATAAACAGAGAAATAAATATGTCATCATGGGAGTGTTTGTGGAAAAAGTCAATTAAAATTTAGACATGTATTAATGTAAAAGAAAATTGTTATAAAATAATGTATAGATGGTATATGACACCAAAAAAAATTGCTAATATGAATGAGAACTTGTCTAACAAATGTTGGAAATGTAAAAAAAAGGAAGGCTCATTTTATCATATGTAGTGGACTTGTGATTTCTGGAAACTTAAGAACAACATTTCAGTGTGTGTGTGTGCGTCTCCTTGTGTTTAAATTAGGCGTACAGCCTTATGTTGGTATGTCAAGGTTTTTAGTCTTATCTCCCCTCTTCTCCTTGTCCATTCTAAATGTTAATATGCATAGGCTTTTATGCATAACAAAAAGGCCTTTGACTTTCTGAAGGCTGACCAATAAGCACAAGTTCCACCTTGGGGACCCTATGTAGATGGAAAGGCAACGTAAAAGTCTTTTAGATAACTGAATGAAAATAAATAAACTTGGGCTGGCTAATGTCCACTTCTGGGCTCTTCTGCATTCTCGTTTTCATTGCTTGTGCATCCCTATTCTTTTGCTTTTTTCCCTTTCCTCTTCCCCACGCGTTTGGCTCCCTTCAGTGGTCAATCCGATATTACATTGCTGTATGTCTGGCGTATTCCCCTAGTGCATTACGTGGATTTATGGCTTTCTGTGATGTCTGAACTGAGCCACAGTTTCAGCAGGGCCTATATAGGAATCCAAGTTCCAGAGAATTCCTAGGAGGCTAACTGGGCATGATGGTAGCAGACCCGCATTTTAGATTGTAGCTGAAAGGGTATAAGGCAGCTCCTGAATCCGTGACTCAGAGAAGCTGGAGAAGGACTGCAATTTGCCACAGTAATGGAAGGATGAGCCTAACATCATGGTGCTGTTTTCTTTTTTGTGATGGATCTGGAGGATGGGAGATAATGCCTATATGAGCATGGGCGTAAGCCCCACCCCTTCTCTTTTTGACCATTGGTGAGAGAAACACCCACCCTCCCTTCCTCCCTCCCTTCCTCCCCTTATTGCAGAGTGGGAGCAAGCTGGTCGCCCGTTTGCGGGTCAAGTTGGAATTCTTTCCTCTCTGGTGAATTGACACTAGCCCGGGTGGTGGGGGGTTGCCTACTCTACTCTGAAAAAGGGTAACAAGTAATCGCACAGTTTCAGTGAAGCCTAGGCATTGCTGTTCTGTGTTTCTGGTAGCAGTGTGGGTCAAGTTGCTTGAATGGGACTCAGCACAGCTTAGGTGAACACCCTGGGCATCATTTGGACCAGGCCTGGGGCCTCAACGTCTTCATGGACCTGGGAATGGAAGCCTTTGATCGACATAAATAAATAATTAAATAAACTTGGCCCTTTCTCTTTCCCAGCTGAGGTGTCATCTTCTCCTTTTGCATATGTAGGCCAAGGGAAGGGGTGGTTTTAAGTGGAGAAGCTGGGGCCGGTGCAGGGTGCTGAATACTCCCCACGCCATTTCAAGAGGGCTGTGGGGCTCTTTATGAGGCCTGCAAGAATGAAAGCAGGTGGGGATGGGATTGCAAAGGGGAAAAAAGGCTGCAGGCAGGAGGTGGGTATAATACCACCCCACACTCTTCTGCTTTTAAAACCCTCTCTCTCTTTCACACCTGTTCAGCATGATGCAGAGCCTGATAAAAAGATGTATGGGTCTCATGGGCACCATCATCTCTTGCATCTAGTTCACCAGATTGGTCGCAGGAGAATCGGCTGGTGCATCAGCCAAGTACAACCCATACAAAGCGCATCTGCTGCACAGAGGGTTTTGTCTCACTTCCCCATGTGGTTGTATCATTGTGGGCTTGTAGCTGCTGTCATAAGATGCACAGTAATAATCGGCCTCATCCCCTGCTTGGATACTGGAGATGGTTAAGATGGCAGCAGTGGCAGAGCTCTTGAGAGAACCTGAGAACTGGCAGAGATGCCTGAGGCTCTGTCGCTATCATGATATGTGAGCAGTATGGGAGCACTGCCGGCTTCTGTTGGTACCAGAAGTTCCAGGAGCAACTTATGCTCCCATTCCTTGTACAGGAGACCTCAACAGTCTCTCCGATGGAAGCCAACACAGAGGGCAGTTGGGTCAATGTGAATTGGGCATCACAACCTGAGAACAAAATCGGAAGCACAAATTAAGTGGAATGGAAAGATCACAGGGAGAGGATTCCTGTGGCTGTTAAAAGGGAGAAATACAAAGTAAGGAGACTTGGATAAATAGATGTTTTAGCTAAGTCTCCATCTTACCCCATAAAAAAGTGAGAAACAGGAAGGGCATCAAGGCTTTGGCCATGGTGAGAGATTCCCAGCTTCCTGCGACAAAGAGATTGCTGCCTAGAAGTATCCAAACCTCCGTTCCTCATCTGAGTTCCCTTTCACTTCCCTAAACTTTAATAAGTCTCTCTCTAGGCAAATATTGCCAAACCTCAGTGGTTGCTACTGGATAACTCATTTCCCTCCAGAGGCATTCATGGCTTGCCACAAATCTCCTACCACCACTGTGAAGAAAACTTTTTCAAGGTTAATCTTCCATCCTTGGGAAAAGACAGAGTTTGAAAATCCACCAGTCACTGTTGTGTCCTGGGATCAGAAGGCAGAGCTAGGTGAAATACAGCCAAGCTTCGCTCTCTGAGAACAATAGGGACTAGGTTCCTGAGCTCGCCAGTAGTGAACCAATGGCAGCATTGGCGGGCGATTCAAACCCGCCAATAGGAATATAGGGCCGTCCCCCTAACTGTATATAGTCGGCCTCCGGCCGTTGCTGTGTGTTCTTGTCTTATGTGAAGTACGAATAAACGCGTCTTCTCTTATGTCGTCGTCCGAGTCATGAGGCCCGAAACCCAGTACTTTACAGTGGCGACGAGGATGGGATTTCAACGCCTTCTATGACTCCATGAGCGACGAAAAGGACACCGCCGAGCAATGCATCGCTGACCCCGAGAGCAGCACCGCACCGCTCGCCGAGCATCGCATCGCTGACCCCGAGAGCAGCACCGCACCGCTCGCCCCGGCACACGCCGTTCCCGACAGAACCATGGCAGCCTCTCATGTGACTCTCGAGCGCTTCGATCCGTCGCAGCCAGAAACCTGGGACGCATGGGTCGACCAGCTCATCAGCTATCTGGAGCTCAACGAAATCCGCCACCCAGACCAGAAACGATCGATCCTGTTGAACGCGTGCGGCACCCAAACCGTCCGCCTCGCCAAGAGCCTCTTGGTGCCCCGCACGGCCCTGGAGAGCTCGTTTGGGGAGATCCTAGATGTCCTCAACGCTTATTTCAGCCCCCGGCCGACCTTCCTGGCCAAGAGGATGGATTTCCAGAGGCGAGTCCAGGCCCAAGGGGAATCCATCGCCAACTTCCTGGCCGCGCTAAGGGCGCTCGCCGTGGACTGCAGGTTCCCGAAGGTGGAGGACAACCTGCTGACACAGTTCATGTGGGGCCTGGCGGACTCTAAGCTGCGGCGCAAGTTGGTGGGACACCGGAAGCTCTCCTTGGACGAGGCCCTCGACGCCGCCACTGCCCACGAGGCCGCAGAAGGGGATCGCCCGGTCACGGCCGCGCAGGTGGTCGGAAGGAGCCCAAGCCCCGGGAATGAAGAGTCGGACGAGGTCTTCGCCCTCAAACCCCAACAACGCCGGCCGGCGCCGTTCCAGCAGGCCAACAGAGAGCCAGCCAAGTATTCCGGCAACCGATCCGTCTGTGCCAGCTGCGGGGAGGGCCACGGACGGAAATCCTGCAAGTTCCGGGATGCTGTCTGTCACGGGTGCGGAAAGCAGGGACACCTCGCACGGGTCTGCCGGTCCAAGGGCCCCCGGAATTCGAGATCGTCGGTCTCCCAGCACCGCGCATCGTCCACCGCATACGAGACAACCGAAGAGGTCGCCGAGTTGTACCACCTCACCGACCAACCGCTGCAGGTACTTCGCCTCCCCAACCCCAACCTCTCCTCTGCCCCGAAGATCCAAGTAACCGTGCGGATCGAGGGGTCCCCCTGTTGCATGGAAGTGGACTCGGGATCGGCGGCGTCCATCATTTCCCTGGACACTTTAAAAAGACTTTGCCCACTAGGGGACCCCCTCACGTCCATCGCCACTAAGCTTGGTGGACTTTCAAAAGAACCCTGTCCCCATCCGGGGAGTCGGCACCTTCCGAGTGCAGTACCGAGACTTTGAGGGGAACTTGGACTTGGTGGTGGTTGAGGGAAATCTTGCGAGTCTCCTGGGGCGGGCGTGGTTCGAGGCCCTAGGCATATCGATTGGGGGAGTGAATAAGTGCGGGGTGCGGGACTGGGGGCGGTGTGCAAGGAATTCCCGGAGGTCTTTGACGGGAAACTGGGGTGTTACAAAGGGCCCCCGGTGTCGCTCCACTTAGACCCCACCGTGACGCCCATCCGTCGGCGCTTCCGCACCGTGCCCCTGGCCCTCCGCCCTAAAATAGAGACCGAACTGGACCGGTTAGTGGCCCAGGGAGTCTTAGAGCCCGTCCCGAACGCTCGATGGGAGACCCCGATCGTAACACCCGTCAAGCCAAACGGGGAGATCCGCATCTGCGCGGATTATAAGTGCACTATTAATCAGGCACTTCAGGCGCACGCATACCCCGTACCCGTGGTCAGCCATGTCTTAGCAACACTGGCGGGGGCGCGCATATTTGGAAAGCTGGATCTCGCGCAGGCGTACCAGCAACTCCCGGTAGATGAGGCCACTGCCGAGGCACAGACAATAGTGACCCACCGGGGGGCCTTCCGGGTGAAGCGGCTGCAGTTCGGGGTCAGTGTGGCCCCAGGGATCTTCCAAAATCTAATGGACGATTTGTTAAAAGGGATCCCTGGAGTGACGCCGTTCTTCGACGACGTCCTCATCGCCGCGACCACCCCTGAAAGCTTCGCCGCCCGCCTCCGAACGGTACTGGGACGCTTCCAAGCCGCGGGGCTGAAAGTGAAGCGGGAAAAGTGCCTCCTTGGGGTGCCGGAGGTGGAGTTCTTGGGGTACCGGGTAGATGCTACAGGCCTGCATCCGGCGAGGGACAAGGTGAAGGCCATCGTGGAGGCCCCCGCCCCGAAGTCCAAGGCCGAGCTCCAGGCGTTCTTAGGCCTCCTGAACTTTTACCACTCCTTTCTCCCCCATAAAGCCGCCGTGGCCGAACCCCTACACAGGCTGCTGGATAAGGCGACACCTTGGGCATGGGGAGCGAGGGAGGAGGCGGCGTTTCGGGGGTTAAAGTACTCTTGATTTCGAACGCGGTACTCGCCCACTTTGATGAAAAGCTCCCGGTCATCCTTGCGTGCGACGCATCACCGTATGGGGTCGGGGCAGTCTTGGCACACAAGCTACCGGATGGGAGGGAGGTCCCGGTGGCTTACTACTCCCGCACGCTGTCCTCCGCGGAGCGGAACTATGCCCAAATCGACCGGGAGGGCTTGGCACTGGTGGCGGGGGTAAAAGTTCCACAATTTTGTGTACCGGGCGGCCCTTCACGCTCGTTACAGATCATAAGCCGCTCCTGGGACTGTTCGCGGCGGACAAACAAACGCCGCAGGTCTTGTCGCCCCGGGTGTTGCGCTGGTCCTTGTTTTTAGCGGGTTACCAGTACCGACTGGAGCATCGGCCGGGCAAGGCGCTGGGTCATGCAGACGCCTTGAGCCGTCTGCCGCTGCCGCAGACGGGGGAGGATCCGGCCCCAGCCCCCGCTGTCTTGCTAATGGAGGAACTGCCAAACCCCCCTTCAGGCTGCTGATGTGGCCGCTCGCACGTCCCGTGATCCCATTCTCTCCCCGGGTCCTAAACTGGGTGGTGAGGGGATGGCCAGCGGAACAGACAGGGCCAGAGTTCACAGCATACAAAGCCCGGCGGGAAGAGTTGTCCGCATTGAAAGGGTGTTTACTATGGGGGGACAGGGTGATCATTCCGGGGCCCATGAGAAAAGGGGTGCTAGAAACGCTGCACGAGGCTCACCCTGGCATTGTACGAATGAAAGCTCTGGCAAGGAGCTACGTGTGGTGGCCCGGGATGGACGCAGAAATTGAATCCTGGGTCCGAGGGTGCACACGGTGTCAGGAAGTCCGCCCCAATCCACCGAGAGCGCCAACCCAAAGCTGGGAGTCTACCCACAAGCCGTGGTCACGCCTGCACATAGATTTTGCTGGGCCATTCCAGGGGCTCCAGTTCATGGTAACGGTAGACTCTTACTCGAAATGGGTGGAAATAAGCCCAGTGTCTACCACCTCTGCCAAAGCGGCAATAAGGGCCCTGCGGAAAATATTTGCGACGCACGGGCTGCCAGACACCATCGTGTCGGACAACGGGGCAGCATTCACATCTGCGGAGTTCCAAGCGTTCCTCGAAAAGAACCTAATCCGGCACATCCGATCAGTGCCCTTCCACCCGGCAACCAATGGACAGGCGGAGAGAACGGTACGCACCGCTAAAGAAGCCCTGAGCCGCATAACGGAGGGGGACTGGGAGTTCCGGCTGGCCCGCTTTCTTCTTACATACCGTACCACCCCAAACCCCATCTCCGGGCATTGCCCCGCAGAACTATTAATGGGTCGCCGCCCTACCACATTATTAGACAGACTCCACCCGGACCGAGCCCCAGAGAGAAAGCTGGTCGAGACCCGGGAGGCGCCCGAAGCTTCCTCCCGGGGGAACCTGTCTACTTCCGGAACTACGGGGCGGGGCCTCAGTGGGTGGCCGGGCGCATCCTAAAACCCACAGGGCCAGTGTCATACGAAGTCCTAACAGATGGGGACCGGGTCCTCCGAAAACACGTCGACCAGCTCCGGAAGCGGCAAGACCCCGACACAGAGATCCAGTTACCAGGAAATGCCGCGGCCGCCCCAGCACCCGATCGACCACAAGCACCGACAGCGGAGCCAGCGCCGGAAAGTCCACGAAATCCGGAGGGGGCCCCGGTGACAGTTGAACCGCCGCCGCCGCTGCCGCCGCCGTTACAGCCGCCACCGTCACCGCCTCGACTACTACCAGAGATCCAGGCTCCTTGTGCTGGCGGACCACCCGATAGGGGCCCCGCCAGTCCGGTACCGGCCCCCCGACGTTCGCTAAGAGAACGGAGGGCACCAACATACTTAAAAGACTACGTCACCTGATAGGAGACGAACTATGGGGGAGGGGTGTTGTGTCCTGGGATCAGAAGGCAGAGCTAGGTGAAATACAGCCAAGCTTCGCTCTCTGAGAACAATAGGGACTAGGTTCCTGAGCTCGCCAGTAGTGAACCAATGGCAGCATTGGCGGGCGATTCAAACCCGCCAATAGGAATATAGGGCCGTCCCCCTAACTGTATATAGTTGGCCTCCGGCCGTTGCTGTGTGTTCTTGTCTTATGTGAAGTACGAATAAACGCGTCTTCTCTTATGTCGTAGTCCGAGTCATGAGGCCCGAAACCCAGTACTTTACAGTCACAATGGTTAGAATCAAAGCATGTAGATTCTACAATAAAGAAGCCCAAATTCTACTTCCTTGAGATATTTCAAGAATGCTAAGAATTTGGGTTTTTCCAGACCTGAGGAAGTGGTGGAATGGAAGGGATGTGTGGGTCATAAAGGATCCATATGGGTATTGAAGGAGAGGAGCCAGGGAGTCGCTCACCTCTATTTGCTTGGGCACAGATCCTTAGGTGACTCTTTGCATTGCCCCTCTCCCGCTAGAGACGAGGCAGTCTTTCCCCCTTCCTTTGCCTGCTTTGTGGAGCCCTTCCCTGGCCTGTGTTCACCTTTCCCCCTGTCCCATCTGCTGTAAAAGAAGGTCTTTCAGCAATACGTGTAACTGAACGAAGTACGTTGAT
>JAPDNY010001923.1:0-11778 GCA_029375565.1 Gekko gecko | reverse complement strand
TTTTTGGTAAATACAGTTTATTATTGGATATATCACATGTTCATACATTTTCAACCAACCTACATATCCATTTTTCTAATTTCCCTTCTCCCCCCCAAACAAGGCTTCCCGCACTGCTCCAACCCCATTAATATCTCTCTTGTTCTAGTACAGTTACTTCTAAACTTATTTTCTCTTACAAACGGTAACAATTCAAAAGTCTAATTCTATTTCATTTTCCTCTTAATAACTATCAAAGCAGATCAAACCACGTTTAATGTCCCAATTTTTCAACAAGTATTTTTGAAAGTCTTTCCAGTCTTCAAAGAAAGTTTCATCTTCTTCGTTGTTTAACTTTCTTGTTAATTTGTCCATTTCTGCCAAAAACAACGTCTTTTTAATCCATTCCCATGTTTCAGGTACTTTATCTTGTTTCCAACATTGAGCAAAAGTCAGTCTTGCTGCTGTAGTCAAGTACCATAGTAGTGTTCTCTTGGCTACATTTATTTCTTCCATTTTAAGACCTAACAATAACATCTGTGGGTCTTTCTTAAAAGTACAATTCAAAATTTTTTGTATCTCATTGTGGATCTCTGTCCAATACTTTACTGCTTTATCACATGTCCACCACATATGGTAAAAAGACCCTTCATGTTTCTTACATTTCCAACATTTATTAGACATACTTTCATTTATAATAGCAATTTTTTTAGGCGTCATATACCATCTGTACATCATTTTATAACAATTCTCTTTAACATTTACACAAGTTGAAATTTTCATTGACTTTTTCCACAAGTATTCCCAAGATGTCATTAATATCTCATTATTAACATTTACAGCCCATTTTATCATTTGCTCTTTTACAGTTTCATCCTCAGTGTACCATTTCAATAAAACCTTGTACAGTTTAGAAATCATTTTTTTCCTTTCTCAAGCCATACAGTTTCAATTTCAATATTCTTTTCTCTAAAACCATGTTCTTTTTTATCGGTCTTAAATAAATCATAAATCTGTCTATACTTCAACCAATCATATTCAAATTCAACATCAAATCTATCTTTTAACACAAAATTTTTCCCTTCAGATTTTAAAAGATTTTTATAAGGTAGCCAATCTAGCCCTTGATTTCTTGAATATGGATTAATCACTTCAGCTGGTACAATCCAAAGTGGTCTTTCTTCTGAGAAGAATTTTCTGTATCTCATCCATGTCTCGAACAGTGATTGTCTTACAAAGTGGTGTTTAAAAAATTTATCCATTTTTACTTTTCCATACCATAAATATGCATGCCATCCAAATTTGTTATCATGCCCTTCCAGGGCCAATAACTTCTTATTCTCCAGATTAATCCACTGTTCCAACCATGTTAAACAGACGGCATCATAATATAGTCTTAGATTTGGTAGTTGTAGGCCTCCTCTCTCTCTTGCGTCACATAAAATTTTCATTTTAATCCTTGGCTTTCTTCCTGCCCATACGAATTTGGATAATTCTTTCTGCCACGAATCCAGTACTTTCCTTTGTTTTAGTATTGGAATAGTCTGAAATAGAAACATCAAACGCGGCAAGATATTCATTTTTACAGTTGCGATTCTTCCCATCAATGATAAATTCAAAGTGTCCCATTTCTTCATATCTTGCTGAATCTTGTGCCACACCTTTTCATAATTGTTTTTAAACAAATCAATATTTTTCATGGTTAATTCAATTCCAAGATATTTAGTCTTTGTAACTACTTCACATTGAATTTTCTCTTGAAGTTCTGTTTGCCTTTGTTTCGTCATATTTTTGCACATCACTTTGGTTTTACTTTTATTAACATAAAATCCCGCAACTGAACCAAATTCTTCAATTTTTTCCATCAATTGTGTTATTTTCTCATTTGGGTCTTGGATCATAAACATTACATCATCTGCAAATGCCCTGTATTTATAGACAAAACCTTTCACTGTAAGTCCTTCAATACTGTTATCTTTTCTTATTGCTGTCAATAATATTTCCAATATCCAAATAAACAACAGCGGGGATAACGGGCAGCCTTGACGTGTTCCCTTTTGGACTTGGAAGAAGTCCGTCTTTTCTTTATTTATATTCAAAGCCGCTTTTTGTTCTGAATATATTGCCACAATCATGTTTAAAAAGGACTGTCCAATGTCCATTTTTTCAATAACTTGCAGCATGAACTCCCAATTTAAATTGTCAAAAGCTTTTTCCGCATCTAGGAAGAGGAATCCAACTTCTTTTTCAGGATGCTTGTCATAATATTCAATTGCATCTATCACCACTCTTAAATTGTCTCTGATTTGTCTATTTGGTAAAAATCCAGCTTGTTCTTCCGCTATTGTATCTTTCAGATATTTTTTCAGTCTCTCTGAAATTATTTTTGCAAATAATTTGTAATCGTTATTTAATAGCGATATTGGCCTATAATTCTTTACTTGAGTCAAATCCAAACCTTCTTTAGGTATCAATGAAATGTTTGCTTCTTTCCATGAATCTGGGATCCGTTTGGTCTTTCTTATCTCATTCGACAGAAGTACTAAAATAGGGGTTAGCTCCTCTTTAAATTTCTTATAAAACTTTGCTGTAAAGCCATCTGGTCCTGGAGCTTTGCCCAACTTTGCATCTTCTATCGCCATTGTCACTTCTTCTTTCGTTACTAAACCATTTAATAATTCCTTAATTTGTTTTCCCAGCTCTGGAACTTCAATCGTCTCCAAATATTTCTTGATTCTCTGTTGGTCAATTCCTTTCTTTTTGAATAATTTGGCGTAATATTTTAAAAAAGCCCTTTTTATACCATTCAAGCTCATAACATCCTTTCCATCTTCAGTAATCTTAGATATAAAATTCCTTTCTTTTCTATTTTTCAATTGCCATGCTAAAGACTTTCCTGGTTTGTTTGCACCCTCAAATGCTTTTTGCTGTAATTTCTTCAAATTCCAATATAATTCTCTGTTTAGTAGAACGTTCAGCTGATCTTGCAGAAAGTGGATCTCTTTAATAATCTTCTTCTTCCCTGGTCTTTTCTTTAATTCCTTTTCTTTTTGTCGAATTTTTTCATGAAGGTCTTTCTGTTGTTGGATCTTTTGCTTTTTGTCCTTGGAGTTCAGAGAGATAAGCATACCTCTCATTACTGCTTTGTAAGCATCCCATACAACTTGTATATCCGTACCTTTATTCAAATTCAGTTCAAAAAAACTTTTCGTTTCCTTTTTTAAGATCTCATTAATTTGTTTTTGATCCAATAAATCTTCATTAATTCTCCAATATAACTGTTTAGGTTTTGCTTTAGATATCCAAAGTAGGGGATTATGATCAGAGTTAGTTTTCGGTAAAATTTGTATTTTATAAGTTTTTTGCGCCATCTCCTCTGACATCCAAATCATGTCAATTTGAGAAAAGGAATTATGTCTATTCGAATAAAACGTGTAGTCCTTAGTCTTAGGGTTCCACTTCCTCCAAACGTCTTCCAATTTCTCTTGCTTCATCAATTGAAAGAAATTTTTTGGTAACTTTCCAACTGTCTCTCCACTTGCTTTGGACTTTCTATCCAATGTGTTATTCACTGTACCATTAAAGTCTCCAGCAAGAACAATTTGGTCATAATTTAAACAATCCAACTCTTTAGTCAAGTCATTAAAGAAAGTCTCTTTTGCACCATTGGGTGCATATATATTTATAAGCAATGTCTTTTTTCTGTTCATCAGTATTTCCACGCCAACATACCTTCCTTCTTTATCCGAGAAAATTTGTTTAGGATCCAATTCTTTTGAAATATAAATCACTGTTCCTTTTTTTCTTATTAGTTGCTGAGGAATGAAATTCTTCTCCCAATTTTTTATTAGTCAAATATTTGTTGTCTTGTTTTCTAATATGTGTTTCTTGTAAACAAATTATATTACATTTTGTTTCTCCAGCCAATGATTCACTAATCTTCTTTTGCTTGGTGAATTTAGTCCATTTACGTTCCAAGATAAAAATTTGTAATCCATAGTGGTGTTGAGTTAAATATCTTTAAAATCATCCAGATTACTCTCTTTAAATCTGTATAAATCTCCTTCAGATTTAAGAGTAGATCTCACCGAGTTGTACATAAATGTAAGTCCATATGGAATCTCCCATCTGAACCTAATGTTCATTTCTTTTAGTCTGTCTGTCAATTTCTTGAATTTCTTTCTATCTTGTAGAATCGGTCTCGGAATTTCTCTCAAAATTATTATTTTCTTTCCATTAATTTCCAACGGTTGTGTAAATTGTTTCTTGAAAACGTCTTCCTTCATCTTTGTTGTCACGAATTGAACAATCACATCTCTGGGTAATTGCTTTCTTTTGGCATAAGCTGAATTTACTCTATAAATCAAGTCAAAGTCTGCATCCAAATCTCCCTCATCTTCCCCTACATAAGTTGTCAATGTCTTAATTACTAGAGCCCGTAGATCCTGATCTTCCTCCTCTTCTATCCCTCTCAATCTCAAATGATTCTGAGTAGCCCTATATTCCATCATGGTCTCCAGTCTTGTATTTTCTAACAGGGTTTTTTTAACCTTTTGTTCCATATCTTCAGATTTTGTCACCAGACTTTTGACTTCCTTTTTGAGTTCTTCTGTATCTTTTTTTATCCCTGACACTTCTGTAAGTACCAGTTCTTTCAGTTCTTCCATATTTTTTTTCTGTACTTGGACTTGCACTTGTTCTATTTGCTCCAATTGAATTTGCAGCTGTTGTTGTAGTTGCTGTTGCAGCTGTGATTCTATTTGTTTTCCAAGATTCTGCACCACTTCGGTCATCCGTTTTTCCATCGCTTCCATAGCTGCTTGCCACTCTTTTTTTCCTTTGCAGTCATTCTTGGGCTAGGTGATGAAGCAGCTCTGGGTCTTGACCTCAAATCCGTCTTGGGAGACAACTTCAATGCTAGTCAGTCTTTGTATTAGCAGTCTTCAAGCCAAATCGCCACCTTTAAAACTTGTTTAAACGCTTTTTCGGCTTGAAAATAACTTTTTAAAATTGTGGCCCCACGAAGACGGGCTGTGCGTGAAGAGGACAGCCTAGCTTACAGTTATTTTGGCAATTCCAACGCCAGAAAAGGCTCTCCTGGAGAGAGAGTCTGCAGGGGTGCTAGCTGGGGTCTTCGGGGTTTCTTGCCCAGCCCCAGAAATGCCCTGCAACCCCGAAGCGGATAGCTGTCGGAGGCTCGACGCCCAAGACGCCGAGCGCTAGAGGGGCCAGATGCTGGAAAGAGTCTAAAATCCTCTTACTGCCTGTAGAACTTTACCGAAGCTAAGTGGAATTTATTTTTCTTTGTTTCTTTATTTGCTCTTGGTGGGGTATGTGAAATATGCAAAGGTAAAGCTTCTTTCACAAGGTAGTGATTAGAGATAAGAGATTAAGCTTCCCAAAGACGGCTATTTCATAGAAGTTAAATCTTTTGTGAAGGAAGCAGTAAAGCAAGCTGAGTGAGAAATAAGGAAGAGGTTGTGATTACCTTTAGAGTTGAGGTTCAATTGAATGCCGCTTTTCTATAGTTGTCTTTTTTTCTTTTTCTTTTCATGTAAAGAGGTATAAGGCAATACCTCTTTAAGAAGTGCTGAGCTGTTCTTGGATGACGCAGTGATACAAGGAAGGCGGGAGATATACAAGTCGGAAGACTGAGAATAGAGCTGGAGATCGATGTAAGAGGAAAGGGGCCTGTCGGGGAGGCAACGGAGATTAAGACGACGCAGGAGCAAGCTACAGGAAGATACCAACAAAGGAAAATTTACAGGGGTGGTGGCAGAGACCTTCTCTAAGAGCTGGAAAGACGTTGAAATATCAATCAATAAGGACTGAAACGTGGTTGTTGTGCATAGAGGCTTGAGTGGTTGGCTGTAATGTTTAGAATTAATGTTTAGTTTTTGTTTACATACTAATTTGTATATCTGTTTGCTTTGCTTCTTGTGGGGAAAGGGGAAAGGCTTTTGAAGGTGCCCTGGTAAGGACTGCTAGTTTATAGGCTAGAACTGAGAATTAGTAAAGATAGAGTACTCAGCCCATTATAAACAGATGTAAAATTATAAAAATAACAATAATAATACTAATTAATAAGGACAAGCTAAACGGACAAATTTAAAGGGTAGTAAAGAAATTGGTGCTATATGGCTAGTGGGGCAGGAGGTAGTAGCAGCAGAAAGACATCTATACCATCACCCAGTCAGTCAGGTGGGCAATTACAACTGAAACTCAACACCATGAGTATTACGCAGTTATCCATCAAAGAACTGAAAGCCATGATTCAGGACTCAGTTGCCCTAGCAATGAAAAAAGAGATAGACCCGATACATGAGAAGATAGATGCACTGACTGATCAAATTAAAAATGAGACAGAAGAAATCAAGAAGCAAATAACCGAAAATAGACAGGAAATCCAAAAAATTGTTCATAAAAATTATAGGACGGAAAAAAAAGTCAATGACCTGGAATATGAAATGCAAGAGCTGAAAATAAAAAATGACAAAATGGAAGATGCACTTATACACCTGGAGGTGGACAGAGCAGCATTAATTCTGAGATGCCAGAATATCCCAGAAAATTTAGAAAAAGACCTAAAAGATGTAATAGTTGAAACCCTAGCTGAACAATTAGATATAGGCACCCAAGAAGAAATCTCTAATGAAATAGAAGCCGTATATAGAAGAAACTCCTTCTACGCGAAAAAAAACAAAAAACCGAGGGAAGTTCACATAAGATTCTACAGGAAAAGAATGAAAGACAAAATACTTAAAGCCTCTAATGAGAAGAGAGTTACGATTCAGGATACAGAGATAATCTTTTTGAAGGAGACACCTTGGCGTGTTAGGGAGAAGAGACGGAGTTATAGTACCCTGACTAACCTCTTGAGAAAGAATGGTATTTCATACAGGTGGGTGCTCCCGGAGGGACTGTTGTTTAATTACGAGAGCAGAAGACAAAAGATAGACTCCATTTTTAAAATGGGAAACTTTTTGGAACAGTATGGCGAAGAACTAGGGTGGCAAAAGAAGAGACAAACGAAGAGGAAGAAGAAGGATTAGAAGGTGAATCTGAGGAGGATAGACCTGAGCAGGAGGAAAAGGTTCCTAAGACAGGAAAGAAGGGAAGGAAAGGGTTAACAGCAAATCCATTACAAGTCTTAACAAGATTTCAATACAAGAATAAAGAGTTAGCTTCTAAAAAATAAAGATGATAAATATGAATAAATTCAAAATTGCCTCTTTAAATGTGAACGGTCTAAATAGTCCTCAGAAAAGGAGAAAATTTTTTCATCAGCTAGTAAAACTCAACTTAGATGTGATTGCTCTCCAAGAAACACATATAAAGAAAGAGGATAATAAATACCTGAAATATAGAAAATTAGGGAAGGAGTTTGTGGCGCTGAATGTCAAAAAGAAATGTGGGGTAACAATTTATGCAAAAGAATATTTAGCTCCAGAATTTGTAATGGGTTCTGATGATGGGAGAATTGTGGCAATTAAAATAAAGAGACAGGATAAACAGAATTTGATAATAAACATATACGCTCCAAACCAAAATCAGGAAAGTTTCTACAAAACTTTAGGGGAGGTAGTTAATAGCCAGCATTTTGACAATATATGCATCTTGGGAGACTTCAATGCGGTTTTTAATGCAGAAGTAGATAGGAAATCCCATCCAAAAAGAAGAAAACGGGTCAAATATTGCCAAATGTTTTTTTGGATGTAGCGGAGGAATACAATTTAATTGATATATGGAGAGCCAGGAATATAGAGACAAAAGATTTCACATTTTATTCGGCCAGACATAACTCCTGGTCTAGAATAGATATGGTATGGCTATCAGAAAATTGGGCTAGAGAAACAGTAGAAGCCGAGATATTGCCTAAAACATTTGCTGATCATAACCCGGTTTTAGTGTCCCTCAAGGAAGCTAAGAGAAAATCCCGTTGGAAAATGAATTTAGAATTGTTAAGGGATCGTGAATTTAGGGAAAATACTAAGAGAGAAATTACAGAATTTTTCAAGAATAATTTACAACCAGATATATCTTCAGGAATAGTTTGGGACACTTTCAAAGCTTACATTAGAGGATGGTGTATTAATCAGGAGGCTTGGAGGAAAAAGAAAAGGAAAGCCTCTTATGTAAAATTAGGAATATTAATAAAGGAGGAAGAAAATAAACTGAAGAGGACAGATTCTAAAGAAGTGAGGGATAGACTTAGGATGCTACAACATGAAATGAACCTGATTCTAACCTATGAGGTAGCAAGAAACATAGAATATACTAAACTACAATATTTTGAGAACGCTAATAAACCAAGCAGATGGTTGTCCTATAGACTCAGGAAAGAAAGAGAAAAACGGGTGATATCTGCCCTAAAAAATGATCAGGGAGAAATTAAGTTTGCTGTTCAGGATATAAAAGATATTATAGAAAAATTTTATAGGAAGCTATATAAACAAGTCCCCCAAGAGAGAGATCAAATTTTTACATTCTTGAAAAATAAAACCCAGATGAAGTTTGAAGAAAAATATAAAAAAATTCTAAATGAAAGAATTACATACTGCGAAATTGTTGAAGCCATTAAAAACCAAAAAAAGAAAAAAGCACCCGGACCAGATGGTATCCCTATTGAATTCTATCAAATGTTTGAAGAACAGATTAGTATGCCATTTAAACAACTCCTCCAGGACATAGGAGTATATGGAATGATCCCTAGCTCTTGGTGTCAAGCGGCCATTTCTTTGATACATAAGCCAGATACAGATGAGAAAGAGATTAGAAACTATAGACCAATCTCGCTGTTAAATGCAGATTACAAGATCTATGCAAGTATTTTGGCGGCTAGGCTAAAGAAAGTTCTAGCTCAATCAATCCACCAAGACCAAGCCGGCTTTTTACCCAGGAGGCAAATCAAAGATAACATGAGGATTATCATGAATGTTCTAGAGTATTATGAACATCATTCAGAAAAGCAAATGGCACTACTGTTCCTTGATGCCGAGAAGGCCTTTGATAACATATCATGGGAATTCATATTACAAAAACTAGAATTATGGGGCGGTAGGGACCTTTTCCTAACAATGGTTAGAGCAATATATAAGAAACAATACGCAAATATAATCATTAATGGTGAGATGACAGCAAGCATCGAGATACAGAAAGGTACTAGACAGGGCTGCCCTTTATCTCCTTTATTATTTATATTTGCCCTTGAGACATTAAATGATACAGTTAGGGAATCGAAGCTTGTACAGGGGCTTAAGATAAAGGGATATGAATTTAAATTGCTGGCCTTCGCAGACGATATTGTATTCATATTAGAAAACCCAGTAGGATCTTCAATGCATCTATTGGAAATAATACAAGATTTTGGGCACGTAGCGGGGTTTAAATTAAATTTGAAAAAAACCAAGATAATTACAAAAAATTGTTTACCTCTTACGATACAAGAAATACAAAAACTAACAGAAATAGAACTAGTAAAGAAAGTTAAATATCTGGGTATAACAATATCTAATAGGAATAGCTCATTAGTAGAAGATAATTATTATAAGCTCCTTAGGGACATCGATAAAGATTTATCAAGATGGAAAGATATTCAGTTGTCCTTGCTGGGTAGAATAGCAACTATTAAAATGAGTATTCTGCCGAAATTTCTTTTTTTAGCACAAAATATCCCCATTCTAAAAAATTATAAGATATGTACGGAGTTAGAGAAAATGGTAAAAAAGTTTCTATGGTACCCAAAACGGGCTAGGATAAAAGGGAAGACGCTTCAGAATAAAAAAGAAAAAGGGGATGTGGGCTGCCTAACTGGAAGCTGTACTACCAAGCGTCAGCTTTGAATTGGATAACAGAATGGATCAGACTGGAGAACATTAGAGTCTTAAGCTTGGAAGGGCATGATCTTAGAATGGGTTGGCATGCATACGTATGGTATGGGAAAGATAAGATCCATACCAATTTTAAACACCATATTATAAGGGGAGCTTTGATTAAGATTTGGAATGAAATGAAAGAAAGATACTACAGTAAGACACCTAAATGGGTGTCCCCCTTGGAAGCCTTTATAAAACCTTCCCTCATCAATGTATGTGACAGAGAAAGTTACGAGACATTGTTAGACGAAAATAATAAATTAAAATCAGAAGAGAGCTTACAAGTACTCTATAAGATTAAATTAGATTGGTGGGAAACTTTGCAACTCCAGTCAAGATATACCAAAGATGTTAGCATAGGGTTCCAAAAATCTAAAACACAACTAGATAGGATATGGCTTTCCTCAAATGATAAAATGATACAAAAGTTTTATAAGCTGTTGTTAGAAGATTATATGAGTGATGAAGAGGTCACCCTCACAATGGTAACATGGATGCAAGATTTGGGTCAGAGCATAGATATGGAGAAATGGGCTGATATTTGGAAATCCTTAAAATTCATGAGAGCTACAAGCTATAAGGAAAATATTTACAAAGTATTTCATCGTTGTTATTGGTCTCCTGACCGATTAGCTAAATGCTCCTCGGCACTTTCTAGAAACTGTTGGAAGTGTAGAACAAATGTCGGCACCTTTTTCCATGTATGGTGGCGATGTGACAAGGTCGCCGCTTATTGGAAAATGATCCAAAAGATAATATTAGAAATTACCAATATTAGCCTCTCTCTTTCGCTAGAAATATTTTTATTGAATATGCTTCCCGGGCTCTACAAACGAAAGGATAAATACTTATTAATTTATATTATTACAACCGCTAGAATTTTGCTAGCTAAATATTGGAAACAAGATGGCCTACCCACAAAAGAGGAAATAGCAATCAGATTACTTGAGATAGCGGAAATGGATAAGTTGAGTTTGACGCTTCAGCAGAAAGATGAAAGTGTTTTCAAGGAACGATGGGCATGTTTGTATAAATGGATAAAAACGGTTTGGAAATACTAGACTCAAAACTATGTAATGAGATGTATATATAAGATGTTAAAATTTGGTGGAAACTATGATAAATATAATTAATAAAAAAAAAAAGAAAAGAAAATAACTTTTTAAAATTTAGTCCTCCCCAAAATGTCGGGCGCAATTTCTCTATGATTTTCTGGCTAGAGTAGGCTCCTTCCAAACTTCCTGTTCATCTGTCCGTCTCTGTAATCCAACTTCCGGTAAGGGTGGTGTCACACAATAAAATGTCCATCCGTTTCGAGCACAACAGCCTCTAAAACCTCCACTCTAGCCCACTTCCTGTATCATAGAGTCACAGTTAGTTTCGTTTCTGCTACGTAAAGTTTAGACTTGACTGACCACAGGAATACAAAACAAAGTCACTTTTCAGCCTTTTTCTCTAAAGGAAAGCTTTCGTTTTACTTTTTAATTCAAGCGGAATAGTTCCTTAAAGGTTTCAACGCTTATCCGTACGTTTCAATTTCACAATCTTCTTTAAACCGGTAAGCTCTTATTCGTTTGTTACCTTGCTTGTAATCTCGGGGTTTCGCGGTGCTTCTTCTGTAAATGATGTTAATCTTGATGATAAAGAGATCGGTAGATGGCGAATTATGCTGAATTCTCAGCCCGGCTGGCATCTGTAGAGTTGATTTGCAACTGCCCTCTTCACGGAAGGAGATCAAAGTGTAAACAAGCTTCCTCCGAAGCTTATCCACACCGATCTCAACTCCCCCTCAGGCTTCGCTGCTTGCTTGCCACTCCCCCGCCTGGAGAGTGCTGCGCTGGGCCAGATAAAGCCCAGACTGTCATCAGATGCCGCAGTACACTCTGCACAACTCGCAAAGTGTGTCAATTCGCCATTTTACTCC
>JAPDNY010001922.1:0-11778 GCA_029375565.1 Gekko gecko | reverse complement strand
CCTCCCCCCCCCCCCCAGGGAGGAGGGGGAGGGCGACTTGCGCCCTAGGTGGGCACTTTCGGCAGCGGCAGTGGCAGCAGGGAGATCCTGCTGGCTGCCGCTGGCCGCCTCCTCCTCCTCCTCCTCCTCCTCCCCCCAGGTGGGTGCTTTGCTGCGGCGGTGGTGACGATGGGCTCCCGGTTAGGGCGGTGGGGGGGGCTTTTCAGAGGGGTGCAGGGCGCCATTTGACGCCCCTAAGGCCGGGCGCCCTAGGCGAGTGCCTGGTTTGCCCAATGGGCGATCCGGCCGTGGCTAGTTGCCCTAAAACGCCTGCTGGCCAGTGTCATAGGCAAGAAGAAGGGCACCTTAAAGGAAATCCAGTCGGTGCCGGGTCACCTAAATTTTGCCTGCAAGGTTGTCTCCCCATGGCAGGCTTTTTGCACTTGGCTGGCCCGATCCATGGCAGAGGAGGTTGCACCCAATCATCACATCAGGATTACATGGGGTATGTGGGAGGACCTACTGGTATGGCTAGAATTTTTGAGTCACGTCAACGGGGTTACTGTTTGGCAGACAGCTCTAACTTTGGAGGATTCCTTCCAAGTACTGTCAGATGCTGCAGGCAGTTTGGGTCTCGGGGTATTCCTTAATAATCGGTGGTGTGCTCAATGGTGGCCTTCACAGTGGGGCAAGGATCCTCAGGGAGCTCACTTTTTTGGAATTCTTTCCGACTGTGGCTGCCATTTGCATGTGGCAGGATGTGTTCAGAGACGTGTTCAGATGTGTGACAACCAGGCTGTAATCAAGATCATTAATAGGCAGACATCATGCTCTGAGCAGGTCATGCGCCTGGTTCACAAGTTTGTGGTTGCTTACTTGGTTGCTAATATATCTTTCCCAGCACGATACATTGCAGGAACCAGTAATGGCATTGTGGATGCCTTGTCTCGCTTCCAGGAGGAAAGGTTCCAAATTCTGGCCTCAAGCGCGAATCAGCTGTGGTCCTTTGGAAGTTTGGCAACAATTAATCATTCAGAGAGTTTTAGGATCTCTTGCCCCTTCTACCTGGCGGGTTTATGAGTGCGCTGTCTCTGCTTTCCTGTCCTTGGTGGGTTCTGTTGGTTTCTCTGACCCTTTGCTGGTCCCTGAGGTGCTGATCCTATAATGTCTGGAACACGGGCTCGCCCCTAAGACCATGAATATTCATTTGGCGGCCATATTGTTTCACGGTAAGGCTGCTTGTTCCTTGCCCAGAGGGCCATTGAGGGTTGGAGGAGGTTGGCCTCACATGAACCGGATGAGCGCAGACCCATTACCATGCCCATGCTAGGTAGATTCATGCAGCAGTTCCCCCAGATATGCTTTTCACCCTTTGAAGCCGTCTTCTTTATGACAGAATTTTCATTAGCATTTTTGGGGGGCATTTCACAGTAGTGAGTTGTGGACTGCATCTCACAGTGATACTAGTGGTCGTGCCTTTGCCCTTCAGGATATGTCAGTGGTTTAGGGTTGCATATCCAACTGCATAGGTCTAAGATGGACAAGCATTTCAGTGGGACACCTATCTTACTTCAATCCAGTCCTGGAGGTCCACCTTGGAATACCTTTCTATTCAGCATAATATCCCTGAGACTTCTCAGGTGCATGCCAACAGCTCTTGCCTGTCACATTTTCGGTTTGTCAGTGTTTTGTGTGCATGCATCACAAAACACGGCCTTCCCTGGAGGACTCTGGAGTGCACTTACTCCAGATTGGGGCAGCTACCCTTGCATTTGAGTGTGGTTTCACATCGGGTCAGATAGCAACCATAGGCCGTTGGTGCTCATCCATGTACAAGTTGTATGCACTCCCAGGTTTATTATACTGACCGGTTTGTTTTTCTAGGCGCTTTAGACTCAAAGAAGACAGCTCTGATCGTTGGACACAGCATCGTTTTCTGGGCAAGCCAATATGCAGCTTCATCTGGATGGGATTCCAACCCGGGTCTCAGTGAACATCTTCACGTCAACTGGTGGGGATGCAGAGGAATGAAGTGGCCAGCTCTCCTTTCCACCATAGCAGTTGCGGTTTTCTGCCAGGCCCGCCTCAAGCCAGCATCATTCAGGTGCGGGAAAATGATCTTCTGCCACAAAAGGGCGTGGCGCTCTCCAGAACCTCTGGACTCTGCATGAAGGACTCTCTGGAGCAACCATGAATGGAGGGGGATGCTGGCACTGGATAAGGTGGACTTGGCCAGAAGAAAGGTTTGCAGGGCTGATTCTGGGCGGGGAGGTTATCATGCACACTGACATTTCATTCAGGCAGCCTGCTCTGTTCTGAGGTGCACCTCTCCAAGTGGGGCACAGACTTCTGGTTGGCAGAATCCAGGATGCTTCGCTGGGTTGGCTACAGGCTTTGGAACTTTGGTGGGAGTGGAGCACGGGGTCCCCTGCTCTTTGGTGCACTGGGACAGATTCTTGGGGGGAGGCCATGCCTGTGTGCACACCTCCATCATTTTGGGGGGCCCCATGAGGGTCTTAGGTTGTGGAGCCACTCAGCTGCATGCCCAGGTGGGGGCTGCCAGTTGGCTTCCACCCCCAGGTATCAGGGGGACCACATGTGTCCTAGTATCTCGTCACTCCAGTTGATTCCCCAGAAGGCAGGCTGGGGGAGGGGTCCATCGGGAGGCAGATGGGTCACCTGATGCTGGGATCCACCCCTCTGCTGCACCGTCACTCCTTTTGTCTGTATTAATAAAATAAGCTGTGACTGAGTTTTACCAAAAAGGATTGTGTGTGTGCTTAATTCCTTCCAGCACCTCGCCCTCTATCCTTCCTTGGACCCCCACAAAGACAAATCGGTGGGTTCTAGATCAATCAAGCCTGAACTCTTCCTAGAAGCTAAAATGACTAAACCGAGGCTGTTGTGCTTTGGTCACATTACGAGAAGACAAGAGTCACTGGAAAAGACAAGAATGCTGGGAAAAGTTCGAGCCAGCAGGAAAAGAGGAAGTTGCCTCGAGAGAGAGGAAGACCCAACATGGGATGGATGGACTAAATCAGGAAGCCACAAAGGCCCTCAGTTTGCAAGAACTGAGCAAGGCTGTCAACAATAGGATGTTTTGGAGGTCACGAATTCATAGGGTTCCCAAGTACTTAATGTATTTCAGCGGGGGACGCACAGTCCCCGGCCGGAACATTCCCTCAGGCAACACCCACGCTGCACGATGCCATCGCCAGGAAGTGACACCGGGCGACGCTCTGGCAATGGGGCTAGTAACTCGATGATACCAATGAGTTTCCATCCCCATTGCCAGAGCGTCGCCCGGCATCACTTCCTGGCGACGGCATTGTGAGCGCATCTTTCTTTCCCTCGGGGATGGTCCTGCCAGGATGTATCCGTCCCCCGCTGGCATACGGTAAGTTCTTGGCAAGCCTGCTAATTCATAGGGTCACCACAAGTTGGGAAATTACTAGACAGCTCCACACACAGGGAGAGGCAATGGCTCATGGGCCAAATGGGTTCCTTTCATGCACAGACTCTGGTTCCCTCTCCCTTATCAAGGTTCTCAGGTAGCAGACATTGGGAAAGTTCCTTCTCTGACGATTGCCACCTGCCGCCCAGTAGGAAGCCATGAGGACAGCCAATGGGCCAAGGACCTGATTTGGTATAAGGCCACTTTGTACCCATTTGCTTCCATCACTGCTAGAATAATAAAAAAATATTAAAGCAATAGTAACTAGAAACTCACAAGTTAAAAGCTTGGCAAGTGATTTATTTTTACCTGAGTGTCTAAAAGTATGTAAAGACCTCCATTGGTTGACTCTTACTGGGAATTCCAAAGACACGGCACCACCACCTGCAAGGTCCCACTGCTGGGCGCTCATAAAGTGGAGAGAAATCTGGGCCGAGGCCTTGGAGGGATTGAAAAGTCATAATAGGGCTTTGAATTTTTTCTTGGAAGTACGACAAAGAGCACAACGTTTCGGTTCAGACATCCTATTGAACCCTGGGGTAGGGAAGTCATCCTGACCTGGATAGCCCAATCTCGTAAGCTAAGCAGGTGCGGCCCCAGCTAGTCTTTGAACTGGGGACCTCCAAGGAATACCAGGCTCCTGGCATGGAGGCAGACAATGGCAAACCACCTCTGAATGTCTCTCGCCTTGAAAACCCCAGGGGGTCACCATAAGTCAGCCATGAGTTGACAGCAACAGCAACAACAGGGAAGCCATAGACCGGTGTGACAAGCCCTGGATTGTTATTGGCTGACGAGCCAAAGATAGAAACCACGGCTTTAAGGGGTTTGGGGTGTGGTGTGATGAAACCAGCTGAATGGCCTTTGTTTCACCTCCTAATGATCTTTTGCCACAGAATGCATGTAGCAAGCTGTGTGCCGTGAAGCAGTCTTCAACCAAGGCTTGCCTGTTGTGTGTTTGGAAGCTCTACGCTTAGTTTTGGTTCTGCACCTGACACAAACCGTGGGTTGCCACGATAGATGAACTGGTTAATAAAATACTTTTTAAAAAATAAAACCTTGAGCGCTGTTGTTCTGAAGCACGAAGGGGAGTGTCACCTCATCTCTAACGAAGAGCAAAATGCCTCCACTCATGTCCAATTAGCTCGTTTTCATTGCACCCGGTTTTTCCCTGAAGGGGATCATGTGCGCAGCAGAAGTGTTTTACAGCATTCCAAGTCCTTTCATAAAGCACCCTCATAAAAACAACAACAACACAAAGCCCGATGCTCAAACACACGTAGCCTCCAGTAATATCTGCAAACGACGACAGCCGTACAGCCCTCAGAAGAAAGATGCCGGGAACTCCCCACGTTGTTCTGTTTCAGCTTGAAAATACGGAGCGGGTTCTCCGTGAACCATAAGGAATCAATCAGGAGGCATCTTAGGAAGGTGATGAACTTGCAAATGTGCATCAGGAAATAATAGGAACCAGCACAGGCTGGTTCATCCAGAGGGGAAAAACCCCCCAAAAAAGGTGAGAGTAACCAAGAGACTCTGGGAGGAACAAAATGGATGCCAGGATGGGGAATCAATCCAGCTGGAGCAGGTGACCTGAAGGCACCACGGCCCCTGTCCTCCTTGGGGTCTAAAAGGTTGTCCGCCAAAGTTTCTTCAGGTGAGGCTGGCAAGAGAGAGAGATTAAAGTGTCAATAAGGCAGAGGTTCTGTTCTGCATGTAAATGGATTCTGCCTTCCTGGCGTTCCAAGACAAGCGGCCAATCTGAAGATTAGAAGCTATCTTTCTGGGCCATTTATCATTATGAAGGAGAAAAGACAGGTTGGAAGCTGGAAAAAACTTCCAATGGGATTTCTGTACAGTATCAGCCAGACAAGTTTTTACAACGGCGAGTACATAAACCTTATCTCCCTCCCCCTGCTTTCAACCCCCCTCCTCTGGGGTGTTGAGTGGTTCGCCTACAGCCATGCTTTTCTTCCTACCAAGTGGGGAAGGACCCGACTACTTTTCACAGTTGGACCGAACCAGTCAAAGACTCCCCGCATTCAGGGGACACTGCTTATCTTGGATGCGCAACGTGATTCCCAGCCAGCCCCCACTTGATGGATTTGCTAGATGTGGATGCCCATCCCATCCCAGGCCACTATATCATATGCCACGAACTGGAACTGATTGATTCTAGAAGCTTTGTTCCAGGCATTCGGAGGTCAAGTTTATACAGTTGCATGGAAGGCGAGAGCCATCCCATGGGGGAGCTTTCCCTGTCATTATCATGCATTCAGTGCCCCTTCCCCAATATGGACGGCTCTATATGTAACCACATGACATTCTAGGAACTAAATGTTTCTAGACTGATGATACAGATGGCTACAATCACTGCAAGAAGTAAGCTAGCATGTCAGTCGTTTCCATAATACACTAGCTTACCTCATGCAAGGAGCTCTTTTACACAGAACAGTATTAAAAAATACAGCCCCCACCCTCAACCTCTCTTAGTGGACTATTACAGGAGAGACCTATCCACCAAGTCATCCTAAGGACATGTCACTGTGTTTTGCTCTACGCCACTCCACACTGTCTCTCCAATTCTGACTCAACAATCAACAGACGAATAATTGCTTTAACGTGGAGAAAGGGGAGGCTTTTGGTTCAAATCCCTGCTCAGCTTCAAAGCTTCTGGGGTGAACTTGGGCCAGTCATTCCCTTTCAGCCCAGCCTACATCACAAGGTTGTCGGGAGGAATGGGGAAGGGGTAACTGCTTATTCCACCATGAATTATTTGGAACAAGGATGTGATGTATGGGCCACGCATAAATAAGGATTCCTCTTTTGACAATTCTTGTATCTTGCACTGCTCCCTACATGTGTTTTCCACCCTTTTCTTTAGGACTGCAATATTATGGTTGGCACATGTAAAGAAAGAACAAAATGCAACTGCTCTTTTGATATCTGCAGCAATGGAAGTACTCAAAAACTATCCAAGTTTCACCAATGAAATTCTAGTCGAATTCCACACCAGCAACCATCTCTCTAAATTAACTTCTGATGCTTGCTAGGATTATTGTAAAAAAAAGGGGGGGGTCTGTTATCCTGTGACTGCTTCTTGCCCCCAGAAGTCTTAGTGCTTATGGGTAATCGGAGGCTCCTTAAAGGGTCAGCTGCCTAAGTAGTGCAAGATGGAATCCATAAACAGCTGTATCAGACAGGCCATCATTCCCCTTTAATCTTCACTGAGAGAATTATCGTTTCTACTGGAGCCTGCGTAGCCTCCATGGAGTCTTCCTGTGTGCGGCTTGTGGGAAACAAAGGCTGCCAACACAGCAGAATTCCCATGGTGTCACCAGCACAGTTGAGGCAGGCTTGCAAAGATGGAGGCAAAGCTTGTGAATGGATGATGACGCAGTAAGCACACTGGTTAAAATCAGGTCACCGCAACCACATCCTATGCTCCCGAGTTTGCATTCAATGCTGTTGTGGATGGGATGAGGCTACATGGAGAAGGCATTGGCACTGGCGCAGTTAGCTACCAAGGTCCCCAGTACAATCTCTGGCATCTCCACTTAAAAGGTAGGTTGTTGGAGGAACACCCTACTCAGCTTGAGGTGCAGCCAGTCAGACTACATAGTACTGAGCTAGATGGATCAATAGTCTGAATGCATAAGACAGCTTCATACGTGACTGATTATACCCATACGTTTTCATCACTGTGTTGGCCTAACTCCATATAAAGCAGCTTAAGAACACAAGACAGCCAGCAGTTCAGTGGTAGAGCCTCTGCTTGGCAGGCAGAAGGTCCCAGATTCAATCTGCAGCATCTCCAGTTAAAAAGGATCAGGTACTAGATGATGTGAAAGACTTCCACCTGAGACCCTGGAGAGCCACTGCTAGTCTAAGTAGACAATACTGACCTCGATGGGCTAGTGGTCTGGTTCAGACCAGTGGTCCAGTATCCTGTCTCACCACACTCTGGAGAGCCAATACAAATAAGACATAGAGGCCAAAGCCTTCCTCTGATGTTGCCTCCTAGCACTGGTATTCAGAACTTTAATGCCTCTGAACGTGGAGATTCCCCTTGGTCATAATGGCTGGTAGCCAGTGATGAACCTCGTGTGGCCTGGGTGACTCCATCTTTGTCACGAGCTGGTGCTTAGTTGCTTTGAGTCTCATGAGAGAATGCCGATAGTCCATCCCCACTCTCCCTCCCTCCCTCTCATGCTTGTTAGCAGCCCCTATCTTCAAAGTCTGGGTTGCTTCTTCCCCCACTGGAAGCCAGGTGCAAGTGTTTGGCTCCTCCAAGTGTTTGGGATAGCTTGATTAATCATTCTTTGATTGGTAGCCAGCATTTAGGGTATAAGATGTGTAGTTTTAGTTATGCCTGTGGTCCTTGAGTTCTGGAGAGATTCGCTGTTTGTGTGCATCTGAGGCCCAACTGATGGAAGTTTAGCCTGCACTTTCTGTAAGTTCAATGCTTTATTAAGGATCTCATTGTAAGCAAACCTGGATCTAGTGTATTGATTCCTCAGAATCCCTGTGAATCCGAGAGCTCCTGGCGAGGGGTCGTCACAGAGCTCTCCTCCATGAAACTGCCTTTTAAAAAAATCTTCCCAACACCCTTCTAAAAGTATTTAAAAGCTTCATTGGTGAGGGTCCGCAGCCCTGTGGTAGAGCACATGCCTTGCACATAGAAGACTCCATGTTCAGTCCCCTGCATCTCCAGTAAGAACTGCAGGTACCAGTTACTGGGAAACATTTCTTTCTACTGGAGACTCTAAATATCTGTTGCCAGTCAGAGTGGAAACTATTGAGACAGATGGACTAATTCTATGACCCAGCATGTTGTGTTAGATAATCTAAGACTTTGCTATCCTTTACTAAGGGGGTCAGCTTATGGCCCACACAGTTCTGTGGTTTTGTCACACTCCTGGAATACGTTGTCCCTTAAAAAATAAAGTCCCTTGAAGATAATGTTTCATAAGGGGCCTAAGAGCTTCTAATATTAGCCCTGTTCACATATTACAGCGAATGTACACAGATCTTGCATGTACACATGTACACCTGTTTGTAAGAAAGGGCCAACATGTGTTCACTTTATTAATGAAACCAGTACCTGGATACAGTAGGATTTGTATCACATGTTCAGCTGTATGTGCATTCATTGTAACATGAGAATTACTTAACACACCTTAAAAAAATCAAGCATACGCTATACGTGGATTGTACATGTTTCCAATATAATTTGTGAAATGGCTTACTAAATACCAAGTGTTTGAGGGAGAAGCCATAACAGCAAAAAGAAAGAAAGAAAGAAAGAAAGAAAGAAAGAAAGAAAGAAAGAAAGAAAGAAAGAAAGAAAGAAAGAAAGAAAGAAAGAAAGAAAGAAAGAAAGAAAGAAAGAAAGAAAGAAAGAAAGAAAGAAAGAAAAAGAAAGAAAGAAAGAAAGGAAGGAAGGAAGGAGGGAAGGAGGGAGGGAGGGAAGGAGGGAGGGAGGGAGGGAAGGAAGGAAGGAAGGAAGGAAGGAAGGAAGGAAAGAAAGAGAAAAAAAAAGAAGAGAGAGAAAGAAAGAAAAGAGAGAGAGAGAGAGAGAGAGAGACAGAAAGAAAGAAAGAAAGAAAGAAAGAAAGAAAGAAAGAAAGAAAGAAAGAAAGAAAGAAAGAAAGAAAGAAAGAAAGATTGTAGCAGAGATTTGCTTAGAGAGTTTTCCTCAATATTCTTTTCTTTTTCATCATTTCTGGAGTATAGGTGGATGCCAACTCTGAAATATCTAGAGTGTTTCATGCTACTTTAATATTTTATTAAAAGCCAAGCTCAGTACTTGCAACTTACATTGGTAGTTAATGGCCAGAGGAGGCGATTCTCGTCTGCTTGTTTAGCAATAATAATAATACTTGCAAAAAATTCCACAAGGCCGGGATGTGATTTAGGAGCATCACCTGCCCTCCTCATCCTCATCCCTGCATCCTCAGCCTTTCATAAAGTCAATTTCCTGAAAGCTCGTGGGCTCTTGCACGGAACAATTCGTCCTCAGTGCCCCTCTTAAGTTGTTGATCCTTTAATTTCCTCCCCCCAGTTCCTGCAGGCAAACGAGGCCCACGTTTTATGCAACTCCTTCGGACTAATCACTTGTGGCAGACAGAGTGGAAAAAGAACTCATTCCCCACACTGCTACCAATTTGGCCATGAGGGGTACTAATAGGGATGAATGTTTGGGAGCCGATACGCCAGATCTCTTCCTTATTTCAACTTACCTTCCAGCTCAATAAAGGGAGGTTCTGCTAAGAAATCACTAACGGTGCAAGAATGCTGCATGTCAGCACGTTCAGACCCCGTGGTGTTGTACTGGTGCTTCAAGCCAGCCCAGAAATTCTCAAGAAACACAGTGCTATAAATTGGTGCAACTGTGATTACCAGGAGATAATGGTGCTGAATGAAGTTGTTCAAAACTGGGTGGAGATGGGGCCACAGGAGTGAAAGGACTTCTGCAGGCCAGCCTCTCTGTCACACAGTCACAAGTACCACAGAATGGGCCGTCTTGGTGCTAAACTCAGCATGCCAAAAGCTGGCACACAACTGGGTCACAAGTGACACAAACGCTGCAAGGAAAAAAGACCTTCAGCCAAGAGAATGAAGCAGCCGCCTCTGAAATTCCTCTGCAATTCCAGTGAGAGTTCTAGCTGCTTGTTCTGCTTAACTGAGGGTGAATCGATGCGACTAAATATAAGTTTCTTCAGTAGGGCAACAGTGGCTCTCTGGGGCCATTTCTGGTTTAAACTCCTTCTCCCAGCACATCCCAGTCCCAGTCTAAATTAGATCCACACACATCTGAGAATTAAGTTTCAAAAATTGCTGGGAAATGTAAACATGGAAGTCCGAATGCACATCCTGCAGACCCAGAAACTGTAATGTGAGGTTAAGCCCTTAGTAAGAGAGACTTAAAGTGTGCTGCTGTTCTGCAGGAACAGGAAGTACAAGAACCTTCCACTTCCTGTTCTTACGTGGAACAATGCCATATTAGAAATACGTCACAGATGTGCAGGTTCCCAATGTGAAGAATGTGTGTGCCTCTTCCAAGTGGTGCAGAATAGATACCAAGACTGTGGCTTAGCTCAGAATAGTGTGAAACCATGGTTTACTTCGACTATGATTAACTTGCGTAGCCAGGATTCGGCTAACAAATAGCCATTTGAATCTTCGTTTACCTCGGCGGATGCTAGGATGCTTTGTGAACAGAGGTTTTTCACCACCTTAGCTACCAAACTAATGAAATGGGGGTGGGGGGAGCTTTGTCCCATTTCCAGGGTTTCTCCATTCTCAGAAGGGTCTTTTCCAAACCTGCTTTACTTCTATCTTTTTGGAAAGAATGCTCTCCAAACATGCACACCTTCTAGAAGGAACGACATGTATCTTCCTGCCCTGCAAAGGTCCCACCCACATTGGCAACATTTTCCCTCTGTCAGCCCATTGCAGATGCCATTTCCCCAACATTTTTTCCTGTTGTGTCCCTTGAGGGTTTTTGAGAGGTTTTTTTTAATGGTAAGTGCTATAGCACTATAACGATCTATTGCTATAACAGTTCTATTAAATTTTGAAACAGACAAGTAGAAACAGATCGCTATAGTGCTTGAACCATTTACTGGCATTATCTAGTTCAGATTTTAATAGACCTGCTATAGTGCCTGCATGATGAGGGAGAAACCATACAAAAGAAGCAGTGAGTCACTACGGCAACCATGATGACCTCTGCTCCCCAACAGCCAATGCCGAGTGGTTGTGGAGCATGTGTGGAAGGGAAAAGTAGAGAAAAAGAAAGAGGAAAGTGTGCTGAAAAATCCCCCATGTCGAAGCTGCATACCCTTTGCATCTGCTGGGACAATGAAAACAATGCAGAAAATCCTCAGCGTGCAGCAGCGGCCTCGGTTTCCTCAACTTTGCTCTCTCCCTTGCCTCCCCTGGCCTATACTGTGGCGAAGACCACACTGGGGAACAAGCCACGATAAAGCCATGTCTGCTTTCACATGTCACCTGAAACCACAGCTGTGAGCAACACTCGTTAATAAACCAGCCCCAAACCCCAGTTTCAGATTCTGGCTAGACTTACCCTAATTAACCACAGTTAGAGAAGTGGCCCATAATCAAACTAACCATGGCTTGTTTAAAGAGCAAGAGCCCATCAGCACCTTAAAGACTAACAAAATATGTGGCAGGGGATGAGCTTTTGTGAGTCGCTGCTCACTTCTTCAGATTAACCGTGAAAGCTCCTCCCCTGCCACACATTTTGTTAGTCTTTAAGGTGCTCCTGGACTCTTGCTCTTTTTGACTGCTACAGACAGACCAACATGGCTACCCACCTT
>JAPDNY010001921.1:0-11783 GCA_029375565.1 Gekko gecko | reverse complement strand
CGAAGTTAAATGGGCCTTAGAAAGCATTACTAACAACAAAGCTAGTGGAGGTGATGGTATCCCAGCTGAGTTATTCAAAGTCTTAAAAGAAGATGCTGTTAAAGTGCTGCACTCAATTTGCCAACAAATTTGGAAAACACAACAGTGGCCACAGGATTGGAAAAGGTCAGTTTACATTCCAATCCCAAAGAAGGAGCAACGTCAAAGAATGTTCAAACTATCGCACAATTGCACTCATTTCACACGCTAGCAAGGTCATGCTCAAAATCCTACAAGCTAGGCTCCAACAGTACGTGGATAGAGAACTGCCAGAAGTACAAGCTGGGTTTCGAAGAGGTAGAGGAACTAGAGATCAAATTGCGAACATTCGCTGGATTATGGAGAAAGCAAGAGAGTACCAGAAAAACATCTACTTCTGCTTCATTGACTATGCTAAAGCCTTTGATTGTGTGGATCACAATAAATTATGGCAGGTTCTTAAAGAGATGGGAGTACCAGACCACCTCATATGTCTCCTGAGAAACCTGTATAAGGGTCAAGAAGCAACAGTTAGAACCGGATATGGAACAACTGATTGGTTTAGTATAGGAAAAGGAGTACAACAAGGATGTATATTGTCACCTTGCTTATTTAATTTATATGCAGAGTACATCATGCGAAATGCTGGCCTGGATGAATCACAAGCTGGAGTTAAGATTGCTGGGGAAAAGATCAATAACCTCAGATATGCAGACGATACCACTCTGATGGCAGAAAGTGAAGAGGACCTAAAGAGCCTCTTGCTCAGGGTGAAAGAGGAGAGCGCAAAAGTGGGCTTGAAGCTCAACATCAAAAAAACTAAGATCATGGCATCTGGCCCCATCACTCCTTGGCAAATAGAAGGGGAAGTCGTAGAAGTAGTGACAGACTTCACGTTCCTAGGATCCCAGATCACTGCAGATGGTGACTGCAGCCATGAAATTAAAAGACGCCTGCTCCTTGGGAGGAAAGCGATGGCAAACCTAAACAGCATGATAAAAAGCAGAGACATCACCTTGCCAACAAAAGTCCGCATGGTCAAAGCAATGGTATTCCCCGTAGTAATGTATGGCTGCGAGAGTTGGACTATAAGGAAGGCTGAGCGCCGAAGAATAGATTCTTTTGAACTATGGTGCTGGAGAAGACTCTTGAGAGTCCCTTGGACTGCCAGGAGATCAAATCAGTCAATCCTAAAAGAAATCAACCCTGACTGTTCCCTTGAAGGCCAGATCCTGAAGCTGAAGCTCAAATACTTTGGCCACCAAATGAGAAGGGAGCATTCACTGGAGAAGACCCTGATGCTGGGAAAGATTGAAGGTCAAAGAAGAAGGGGACGGCAAAGGATGAGATGGTTAGACAGTGTCATCGATGCAATGAACATGAAATTGAGCAGACTTCAGCGGACAGCGGAAGACAGGAGGGCCTGGCGTAATCTGGTCCATGGGGTCGCGAAGAGTCGGACTCGACTGTGCGACTGAACAACAACAACAACAAATATTTATTTATTTATTTATTTATTATTTCACTTCTACCCCGCCCTCCCCGCAAGCGGAGCTCAGGGCGGCTTACAGTACGGCATCCAAGTGCCAAGACAATATCTTAAAACATATAAATCGATAACATTTCAACATCATAAATGCTCTACAGCTGTTCTATTATCTCAGTCCAATGGTGTCAGATGGTAGTTTAAACACAGTGATGTCACAGCGGGGACTCCCATGACTGTCCCCTCCCTCTACCACATGAGATGGTACCGTTGGCGGCAGAGGGGTGGGAGCTGGCGGCCAAGGGGAAAGGGAGCGGCGGCTCCTACTCGAAAGCCTGGCAAAGAAATGTGTGTATTCATAATGATGAGTGAAACCTTTCTCAAATCACTTCCAGCTTTGTTAAAATTTATTTTTGTCTCTAGCCAACATGTCTCATAGCCCTCAAAGACTTGCAGAAGCCACACAGAAGACACATCTTCTATATGGATAATTTTTCTGACCTGAATAATGTTAGACAGAAATGAACAATAGAAACTAGGCTAAGGGTATGTAGTATGTTGGACTTCTATGTACCTCACCAGAGAAAAACTCATAGGGTGCGTTCAGACAGCGTGCTGGAGCGGTTTAAATTGCTCCGGTTCGATGCGTGGTTTTTTAACCTGGAGAATCGCGATCACACTGACCCCCTTGTTCCGGGGTCCCTGCCGTCCACACAGAGGTGGAGTTTTTTTCCTCTCAGTTTGAGCATGCGCACAGGCAGCCCTCTCTAGAGCTAAAATTTTCGCATGTGCGCAGAACAGCGATTTCCACATGTCCCTTTAAACTTTAAATGAAGACTTCTCTTTAATTTTTTACCCCGAAACTAGCCTCCCTGAGATCCCGGACTTGTCTAAGTGCTAAAACTAGGCACCATTTAAGCTTTTCTTTCATTAACTTAGGAGCGGAGCTCCACCCAAGCGCACACCGCCAAGGCATAAAAAAAATGGCAGACAAAAAGCGGAAGCCTGAGGCAGCTTCCCAAAGGGGAGGGGGTTGAAGCACCTGGAAGTGGCTTGATGGAGCGATCAGACGTCAGAAAAGCGCGGCTTGAAACCGGAGAATCAGGAAAACACCACTTGGTAAGTGGTATCAAAATACTCCGGTTTAAAGAGGGTTTGCTCCAGAAAGCCATGGCTGGGGACGGTGCACAGATGTTGGGCGTGTGAACACGCACATAAAATCCGTTCCTGAGGCGTGCCAGCGGTTCAAATGGCACGTCTGAACACACCCATACTATTACAAAGTACCTTGCACTGTGGGAGACTATGGCTCAGTGGTAGAGCATTTGCTGTGCATGCAGTGTCCCACATTCAAACACTGGCACCTCCAGTTAAAGAGCTCAGGCAGAGCTCAGATAGTTTATAGTTTTAATCTTGATTTTATTGTTTTATACTAATGTTGTAACCCATCCTCAGCCCACTTGCGGGAAGGGCAGGATAGAAATTGAAATAAATAAATAGAAGGTGATGGGAAAGATTGCTGCCTAAAACCCTGGAGAGCCACTGCCAATCAGAGTAGATAGATAATATTGACCTTGACAGACCAGTGGCAGCTTCTTGTGTTCATATGAAAAGGCCCCAGTTAGCCCAGAGATTATAGTCCTATGACTTACTCAGGAGACTGGTGACCATATGCCACTGTAGTGTGGTGGTTTGAGTCCTGTACTAGGACATGGGAGACCCAGGTTCAGATCCCTACTCTTCCATGGAAGCTTGTTGACTGTCCTTTGGCCAGTTATTATCTCTCAGCCTAATCTGCCTCACAAGGCTTGTTGTAATGATAGATGGAAGAGGGGAGGATGATATTTTTAGTCACTTTGGGTCTCTGTTGAGCAGAAAAGTGGAATATAAGCGCCTAAGTAAATGAATATGTTATTTCTGTTGGGAGATAGTACCACAAGCTTCCATTCACAAACAATGGTGAGTTACTTCCACATTTGATGGACTGGAGGAAGGAAACAGTCTAGAAAATAACGATACTGATGTTTGCCCCTTTAAAAAAGCTCAAAAGCAGAAAACACAAACATATACCATCCAGCACAGGAAAGGCGGCCTTCTGAGACCTCAATAAAATTACACGTTGGTTGATGCAGCATTGGTGGGCACGGGAGTAGCCTTGCTGGCGTTTACAGAACATGACCTTGGTTGTGTTTGCCAGTTGGCATGGGTGGGGTGGAGGGCAAAGACAACTTTACTAATGTTTGACATTTAAGGACAGGATAAATGAGTGCTTCTGCAGCAGAGTGTAGTGGCAGAAGAGTTGACCAAACATTACAACCATCAATAAGTGGCTTTATTGCTTTACGGTCACAGAATGGCAATGGACTGGGACAAGATCTGTGTGGAATGATCTTAGATATAGTAGTGCCTATAAGCAACAGATCCTGGATGGGAGATGTAGTATCTCAGGACAGGAAACAGGAAGTAGAAGGGAGGAAATTTGGCCTGGACCCAGTCTGGTTTATAGAATGACGCAGCCATTTTTATGCCTGCTCAAGTTCCACAATAAACCTTGTTTTGAATGTATATTGTATTCACTTGCATGATACAGCATTCTGCTTTACCCTGTGTGTGATACGGCAAATAGGGCTGCCAACTCTGTCTTGTGAAATTCCTTGGGATTTGGGGGTGGAGCCTGGGGAGCCTGAGTTTGGGGAGGGAGAGGGCTCACCAGTGGTACAATGCCATAGAGTCCACCTTCTGAAGCTCCCATTTTCTCTAGAGAAACTCTGTACTCTGGAGATGCGTTGTAGTTCCAGGAGAACTCCAAACCCCACCGGGAGGTTGCTGATCCTAGTTGCAAAGAATCATAAGTGGTCCAGACAGTCTAGCATTCTGTTTCACAAAGCAGCCAACCGCTTGCCCTGGACAGCTAACAATCCAGGCACAGAGGCTGAGGCCTTCCCCTGATGTCACCTCCTAGCACTAGCATTCAGTGGTTTACTGCACCTAGACTTTTAGGAGCCCTTTACTCACCATGGCTAGCAGCCACTGATGTACCTATGGTCCATGGCTCTGTCTAACCCCCCCTTTAAAAATGTCTATCCTAGTAGCTATCACTATATCCATTGGCAGAAAATCATGGGCTGCAATTTTTGAACTGTGCACCGCTTCCTTGGCACCCTTAAACTATTGGTCTCCCAAGGAACCATTTGTTGCAATCTAAGCAGTGCCTGACTACAATTATGCTACCATTTTTATGGCAGAAGCACAAGAATTCCAAGTTCCCAGATAACATAACATAAGGCACCCAGAACTAGGATAATGCAATTTCCCCATATCTGGACCACATGCAACAAGTGAATAACAGCTGTGCATTTATTGCACTAAAAAACCATTATTGGGAAATGACCTTGGAAACATACTTTTTTCTTTGCACTTACCAGTAGAGGGCAACATTGTCGACACAACAGGTATGCACAGGGGCAGGCCTGGCATACCTAGGAAAGTATACTGACTGTACTTTAACCTCGTCAAACAACTAGAAAGCCAAGGCAGGGAGAAATAATTGAGAGTTGCTACCTTAGCATGCAGACTGGAAACTCTGGTTATTGAAAGCAGGGGTGCTGCACAATGGGTGTTGTTTGCACTTCCAGAACTAGCCCTGAATTTCCACCTAACTGAGCAAAGGTTTACAGCCATTTTAGCTCCAATTTGTATAATAAGTTTTAATGGCACTGGCCACATGAATATAATTTCTTCAGAAGAAAGAGGAGGTTTTTATACCCTGCTCTTCACTACCTGAAGGAGTCTTAGAGTAGCTTATAGTTGCCTTCCCTTCCTCTCACCGCAACAGACACCCTGTGAGGTAGATGGGGCTGAGAGAACTCTGAGAGTACTGTGACTGACCCAAGGTCACTCAGCAGGCTTTATGTGGAGGGGTGGGGAATCAAATTGTCCAGATTAGAGTTTGCTGCTCTTAACCACTTCACCACACTGGCTTCCTGGCATATTGTTGTATACCACAGGTACAAGAAGGTATTTTAAAAGACCCGCATGGTTAACGAACAAAGTAATGGAAGTAGTAAAAGGTAAAAAGATTCCTTTAAGTGGTGGAAGGCTAGTCCGAGTGAGGTAAATAAAAGAGACACAGGCAGTGGCAAATAAAATGCAAACTGGTGATCAGACAGGCAAAAGGGGGCTATGAGTAACATTGCAAAAAACATAAAGACCAACGATAAAATTTTCTTCAAATACATTAGTAGCAGGAAACCAGCCAGGGAGGCAGTGGGAACCTTGAATAACCAAGGAGTAAAAGGATTACTAAAGGTTGATAGGGAAATGGCAGATAAACTGAATACATTTTTTGCCTCTGTCTTCACTGTCAAAGATGGGAGTTGCTTGCCCACTCCAGAACTGCTGATTTTGGGAGGGATATTGAAAGACCTTAGTCAGATTGAGGTGATGAGAGAGGAGGTCCTACAACTGATGGACAAATTAAAAACTGACAGACCACCAGACCCAGATGGCATACATCCAAGAGTTCTGAAAGAACTCAAATGTGAGCTTGTGGATCTCCTGACAAAAATATGCAATCTCTCACTAAACCTGCCCCCATTCCGGAGGACTTGAGAGGTAACTAATGTAACCCCCATCTTTAAAAAATATTCCAGAGATCTAGGAAATTACAAGCCAGTCCGTCTAACATTGATACTGGGTAAGTTGTTGGAATCCATTACTAAAGACAGAATTGGTAGAAAGAAAGATAAAGATAGAAAGTAAGCACATTGATGAAGAAACACTATTGTGGAAGAATCAGCATGGATTCTGTAAGGGAACATCTTGTCTCACTAATCTTTTAGAGTTCTTTGAGGGGTTGAACAGGCATGTGGACAAGAATGACCCAACAAGTTGTTTACCTAGACTTCTAGAAAGCTTTTGATAAAGTTCTTCATCAAAGGCTCCTAAGTCAACTCAGCAGTCATGGGATAAGATTAAAAACTGGTTAATTAACAGGACATAGAGAGTGAGTACAGCAGTTTTCACAGTGGAAGGTGGTAAGCAGTGGGGTACCGCAGGGCTCAGTACTAGATTGGGTGCTTTTTAACTTGTTCATTAATGATTTTGAGTTGGGAGTAAACAATGAAGTGGCTAAGCCTGCAGATGACACTAAGTTGTTCAGGGCGGTGAAAACCAGGGAGGACTGTGAGGCACTCCAGAGAGATCTGTTGAGGCTGGACGAGTGGGCATCAATGTGGCAAATGAGGTTCAACATCGGCAAGTGCAAAGTAATACACACTGGCACCAAAAATCCCAACTGGAAATACACACTGATGGGGTCCAAACTGGCAGTAACTGACCAGGAGTGAGATCTTGGAGTCATGGTAGATAACTCACTGAAAATGTTGACTTAGTGCGTGACTGCAATAATCCTATACTGGGGATTATTAGGAAGGGAATTGTAAACAAATAAGACAGTATCATACTGCCCCTGTATAAATCGATGGTGTGGCTTCATTTGGAATACTGTGTACAGTTCTGGTCACTGCACCTCAGAAAAGATATAACATTGGAAAAGGTGCAAAAAAGGGCAACTGAAATGATTAAGGGAATGAAACACTGTCCATGTGAAGAAAGGTTAAGAGGTTAGGGTTCTTTAGCTTGAAGAAATGACTGAGGGGTGACATGATAGAGGTGTACAAAATTAAGCATAGGATAGAGAAGATTAAGAAAGAAGTACTTTTTTCCTTTTCTCACAATACAAGCACTTGTGGGCAGTCAATGAAATTGATGAGCAGTAGGTTTAGAAAAGATAAAAGGAAGTACTTCTTCACCTAAAGAGTAATTAACACATGGAATTTGCTGCTGTAGGAGGTGGTGGCAGCTACAAGTCATATTTCAGTCTATCAATGTAACTTTACTTTGATAATACTGCTCTTACAGTCAATTCCGCTCTGAACAGTGTCACACTAAGACTAAAAAAAGAAAAGAAGGAAATTTACTTAATGTATCTATAGAATGTAAAATTTAGTGATTTTTAATTTTAATCGACTGAGAAAAGAACTTGGCAAATGCCAATGTAAAATCAAAACCCACCCCTGCTAAAAGAAACCTCAAAATATCCAGTTCATGGCTACAGTCCTGGATATAGGGTTTTATCCAACTGTCTCTTGCATGTTAGGCAAATCACAGTCAAATAGACAATTTGAAGGGTGTCTATTTGACCAGAACCGCATTGGCACAGTCAGTCAGAGTAAGGCACCTTATTTAAGCATCCCAATAGCTCCCCTGACAGAATACCATTCAATCCAGCCAGCATAAATAATCGTCTATAGCGTGGAACTGTCAGGAAATCAAAATAGACTGGAAGAGATTGTGGTAACATTAAACCTAAATAAGAAGGTGAGCACACTCTGCGTGCTCTTATCATGGTACTTCTAGTATCCAATTTTTCTAAACAACTGAAGAGAAAGCAGCTGAAGGCCCTTGTTCTTTCAGATCATGCGGGGAGATTCCTAGAGTCTGGATATGACTTTCAACCAATTTGCTCCACGGACTTTGGTAAGAGTCTGCTTGCAATAGATGTAAGTTCTCGGTCCTTCACGAATCACGGACTACCGGGGGGGGGAGTGGCATTGTTAATTTGGGAGGCATACTCCTACAGGGCACTCCCGTTGTTGAAGCTTGCGAGTATTGAGTGCTCAGGCCTTGTGTGGGAAGCTGGGGAGAGTTTGGCTGTCTGGTTGGTGTACCGACCAGCCATCCCAACACACCAACCAACAGCCTGCCATCTCTCGTTGAGACCATGTCAGGCTGCGCAGTGGAGCACCCTAGGCTGATAGTCTTGAGTGACTTCAATGTCCATGCTGACGATGCAGCTTTGAAACCGGCAATGGATCTGGTGTCATCCATGGTGGCACTAGGACTCACCCAATATGTTACAGCCTCCATTCACCAAGCTGGGCACATGCTTGACTTGATCTTCACGGCAGAGGTTACAGTGGACCGGATCACTGCTTCAGCAGTGCCATGGTCGGGCCACCATGCCCTGAAGGCCCATGTGGACGTCTCATCCCGACCCTGTTTGGGTGGTGAGTGTATTTTAGCTCACCCACAGAGCCAAATAGACCCTCAGCGGCTTCAGATGGCTCTGCGGGACCCAATGTTCCCTGGCGGCTCGTTGGATGAACTAGTCGAGGACTGGCATGGTTAGCTCTCAGCAGTCATCGACAAAATCACTCCCCAATGCCCTCTGCATCCTTGTATGAAGCGGGCTCCTAGGTTTACCGAGGAGCTGTGGCTGATGAAACGAGGGCTCAGATGGCTAGAGAGATGGTGGCAGCGCGCTCGTGATGAAGTAACAAGAGCATCCTATAGGACGTTTACAAGTTCCTATGAGCTGGCAGTCAAAGCCACGAAGAGGGAGTTCTACGCAGCTACAATTGCATCTGCTAGCTCATGCCCTTCACGATTATTTAGAACCATTTGGTCACTAACAGAGCTGCCACAGGGCAGACTAAATGCTAGGGTATTGGCTGTGAGGCTTTCGCGAGCTATTTTGCAGATAAAGTCCTGCTACTCCGCCATGATCTCCCCGCCACAGTTGAGACAGTGAGCGAACTCGAGGCCCCAGGCATGTCTTCTGGTTCCATTCTGGAGTATTTCAATCCACTCGGTCTTGAGGAAGTCAACAAATTGCTCTCAACAGTACACCCAACCATGTACAGCCTTGATCCATGTCCCTCATGGCTTATAAAAGCTGGCTGTGAGGTGCCCTCAGGGAGATTATCAACAAGTCCTTCACTGAGGGACTATTCCCAGGGGCACTCAAGGAAGTGATGGTCTGTCCTCTCCTGAAAAAACCATCGTTAGACCCGGCCGAATTGGCCAACTATCAGCTGGTCTCCAATTTGCCCTATTTGAGCAAATTACTTGAGAGAGCGGTGGCGATTCAGTTGCAGAGCTTTATGGATGACACTTTCATGCTAGACCCATTTCAGTCTGGTTTCCAGCCAGGTCATGAGACGGAGATGGCTCTGGTCCCCCTCACAGATGACCTCCAGAGGCATCTGAATCGAGGTGGCATGGCAGTGCTGGTGTTTTTTGACCTGTTGGCGGCATTAGACACGGTCAACCACCAGTTACTGATCCACCGCCTCGCCAAAACTGGGATCCAGGGGCTTGCCTTGTAATGGCTCAACTCCTTTCTCCAAGGTCGGGGACAGAAGGTGGCATCAGGGCAGCAGATGTCCCAGAGGTACCCACTTGTTTGTGGGGTTCCTCAGGGGCAGTGTTATCCCTGATGTTATTCAACATCTACATGTGCCCCATTGCCCAGATTGCCTGGAGGCATAAGCTAGGGTGTCATCTATATGCCGATGACACTCAGCTATATCTGCTGTTGGGCAGTCAGGCTCTACCCCTGATGACCTGGAGCGGACGCTTCAGGACATGGCAGGCTGGCTTAGACTGAGCTGATTGAAATTGAATCCAATGAAGATGGAGGTGCCTAGGTCAGAGTGGGTCAGGGGTAGGGATCCCACTACCACCCTTCGGTGGGGCGCCATTGGTGCCAGCACCAAAGGTCAGGAGTTTGGGAGTGTTCCTTGACGCTGCCTTAACAATAGAGGCCCAGGAAGCAGCCACTGCCAAGGCAGCCTTTTACCATCTACGGCTGATAAGGCAGTTGGTTCCCTTCCTTGAACACAATGACCTGGCAACAGTGATCCAACCTCGAGATTAGACTACTGCAATGCTCTCTACATGGGGCTGCCCTTGTCTCAGATCCGGAAACTGCAGCTAGTGCAAAATGCAGCAGCCAGACTGTTGATGGGCCTCTCTATAAGGGACCACATTCAGCCTGTGCTGAAGGCATTGCACTGGCTGCCGATAGTTTACCGGGTCCATTTCAAGGTGCTGTCTCTGACCGTTAAAGCCCCATATGGTTAGGGGCCTATGTACTTAAGGGACTATCTGTCCCCATATGTGCTGCAGAGAGCACTGAGGTCGGAGCTACAAAATCGCCTGGCTCTCCCTTGCCCGAAAGATGCCAGACTGGCTACCACCAGAGCCAGGGCCTCTAAGGTGGCAGCCCCATACTGGGGGAATGAGCTCCCAGAGGACATCAGGGCCCTGTGGGACCTCTTACAGTTCCACAGGGCCTGTAAAACAGAGCTCTTCCACCAGGCTTTCGGTTAGGAGCAGCCACCGATGAATTGAGTCATCGCAACATCTATGGCCCTTGATATACCACTGGTTGTACCAGCGATGGACCATCTACTGAAGACTGCCATCATTTGTATTATATTGTATTTTAGTATAGCATGCTATTTTAACTAATTTATTGTATTTACTGTTTTATGTGATTGTTGTACGCCGCCTTGAGCTAGCTTGTCCAGCAAGGCGAGATAGAAATTAAAGTGATGATGATGATGATGTATTCATTTGACCCTGTGGAGAATAAAATCTTGACCCAGAATCTAAAGGTTGCAACCCAGATCTGAGCTTTGAAGGATCTGAGACCTAATTCTGCCCTCAATGATACTCCAGCAATGCAGTTAGGACCACCTGTAATTTTTTGGAGAAAATAATTCAGAAGGGAGTTGATTGATTCTCCACAAGTTTCAACCCACAAAGGTGCTCCATACAAAAATTTTGATCCTACTTTGCTGTTCAGTACAGTAATGGCAGCTGGAATATATTGTCCATCTTTTCAATATCCCTCCTTTGTAGCAATAACCACTGTGGATTGTGCATTTCTAATATGAATTGTCCAAGACATATTAGATCGGAAATAAACCTGTTCAATAAGATTTCCATTTACACGCCAAAGATATCTCTGCTGACGTGAGGACCTAGAGAACAGCTACAAGCACAGACAGCTTCAAGAGGGAATTGGATGAACATATGGAGCAGAGGTCCATGATTGGCTATTAGCCACAAGATATAGGTGGAACACCCTGTCTGGGGCAGTGATGCTCTGCATTCTTGGTGCTTGGGGGCCACAGTGGGAGGGCTTCTGTAGTTCTGGCCCTGCTGGCGGACCTCCTGATGCCATCTGGGTTTTGGCACTGTGTGACACAGACTGTTGGACTGGATGGGCCATTGGCCTGATCCAACATGGCATCTCTTATGTTCTCTTATGTTTTTATGGTCTGGGTCACTGCCCAAAAACATAGTTCCATCTTCAGTGCAACAGACAATCCTTCAGTCCTTATGCTCTTATTTTGCAGTGAATTTAACTGTGCACTCATCCACTTATCAGAGAATCCCAAAGCACTTCCAATGGGCAGGCAAAGTT
>JAPDNY010001920.1:0-11787 GCA_029375565.1 Gekko gecko | reverse complement strand
CGATCAGGTGTAGAGTCTCTGATGTTTTTTTTTTTTTAATATTTTTATTTATAAATTTTCCAGCATATATACACAAAAACAAAATCCTGGTCTACAACCAGAATTGCGAGACATTGCATAATTTCTTAATATATTATCGCGCATATACCTTAATTAAGTCTGTTTCTGTTACACTGTCTAGATAAAATAGGAGTGGCATTGGGAGGATGTGTTTATTTGTTTATGTTTCATGTCTTTTTTTCTATCCAATGATAAATTTTTTTCCATCTATTTTCATAAACTAAATCCTCTTTTCCGGAAAGTATAAGATTTAGTCTATCTAATTCGGCTATTTCCAGTATAGAATCTATAATTTCTTCTGCGTTAGGGATATTCTCTTTTTCCCAAAATTTTGCTATTTTTATTCTCGCTGCTGTAATTATATATAAGATAATTCTTTGGTCTTCTTTATTGATTCTCACCGGTATCATATTTAGCAAAAAAACCTCTGGTTCCAATTCTAGCTTCACTTTGGTGGAATCTTCTATTATTTTTTTAATCATTTTCCAAAATTTTCTTATTTTTTCACATTTCCACCAGGTATGCAGATACGTTCCCACTTCTTTTTTGCACCTCCAACAGACATTCGATGCTTTTTAATAGCATTTTGATACTTTCTCCGGCGTCCAGTGCCATCTAAAAAACATCTTATAAATATTTTCTTTATAATTTGTAGCTCTGAGCAGCTTAAGAGAATTCCACATTCTGGACCATTGTTCTAGAGTAATGTTTTGCCCTATATCTTTCATCCACCAAATCATATTAGGTTTTACAATTTCATCCAGTAGGTCCTCTGTTAAAAGGAAATTATACAGTTTTTGTATTAATTTATCTGCTGATGAAAGCCAGTTTTTGTCTAATTGGGAGTACTTATTCATGACATTTATTTTTTTATCTTTAGCAAATCTTGATTTTAGCTGTATTTTTTCCCAGGGGGTTAAATTTGCATTTCGGATCTCTTGTGAGTCTAATGGTATTAATTCTCTATTTTCTGTCAATAGGTTTTCATAAATTAGTTTTTTTTCCTTGGACCAAAGCGACGGTAGCGTAAAAGCCTCCACAGGTGATACCCAAATCAGAATTTTGGAATAATATCTCATTTTAATTTCTTTCCAGATTTTCATTAGGGGGCCCCTTATTGCATGGTTTACAAAAATTCTTTGGCTTTTATCCATGTTATACCAGATATGGGCATGCCAGCCCATAGGTAGATCGTGTCCTTCTAATTTCAATGTTCTTTCATCTTCTAATTGGATCCATTCTCGTATCCATCCCATTGCTGCCGCCTGGTAGTACAAATTCCAATTTGGCAAACCTAGGCCTCCCTTTTCTTTCTTATCTGTGAGTAATTTTCTACTGATTCTCGGTTTCTTAGCGTGCCATATAAATGTTTTGACTACTGTATTTATTTCTTCAAAAAACCTTTTATTTGTTAATATAGGGATAGCTTGAGCCAAAAATAAAAAACGCGGTAAAATATTCATTTTAATAGTGGCAATTCTGCCCATAAATGAAATGTGTAGGTCCTGCCATCTATTAAGATCCTTTTTTATTTCCGCTAGAAGTTTCAAATAATTATTTTTATAAAGGTTTTTATTGTTATTTGTCAGGATAATTCCTAAATACTTAATTTTTTCGACTACCTGAATCTTTGAAATATTTTGAATATTGGTAATTTGTGCGGTCATACAGTTTTTAGTTATGATTTTTGTTTTCTTTATATTAATTCTCAAACCCGCAATTTGACCATAATCATATAGATCTTCCAATAAGTATGGCAACGCTTTTATTGGATCTTCCAGAATGAATACCAGGTCATCTGCAAAAGCCTGTAATTTATATTGTTCTTTTTTTATTTTTGCCCCCGTTATATTCTCATTGTTTCTCACTATATCATTTAAAGTCTCTAGTCCAAAAATAAATAGTAACGGTGATAAGGGGCATCCCTGTCTCGTACACTTTTGTATAGGAATATTACTAGTTACATCTCCATTGATAATAATTTTCGCGTTTTGATCTTCATAAATGGCTTTGATTGAATTAAGAAATTTTTCACCGCAGTTCCATAAAGTTAACTTCTGTTTTAAGTATTCCCAATTAACATTATCGAAGGCTTTTTCTGCGTCTAAAAAAATTAGGGCAAGCTGTTTTCCGGGATTTTGCTCATAATATTCTAATATATTAATTATATTTCTTATATTGTTTTTAATTTGCCTTCTCGGAATAAAGCCAGATTGGTCTCTATGGATTGTTTCTGCCATAACTTTCTTAAACCTATTTGCTAAGATAGAAGCGAAAATTTTGTAATCTACATTTAACAAGGAGATGGGTCTAAAATTTTTAATATCCATGTTTTCTGTATCCGGTTTGTGAATAAGTGTTATTAATGCTTCTTTCCAAGTCGTGGGGATTTTACCAGTCGCCAATACATTATTCATTACATCTTTAAGTAAATCTGTTATTTCCTCTTCTAACACCTTGTAGATTTCTGCCGGTATTGCATCTGGGCCTGGAGATTTCTTGGTCTTTTGAGTTTTAATTGCATTTATCAGTTCAAACATAGAGATATTTTCATTCAATATTTTCCTCTGTTCCTCTGTACATTTAGTTGTTATATGTTTCAATAAAAATTCTTGGATTTTCTGACTATTGTGTGGAGTCCGTTTATATAAATTTTAATAAAAATTTTCCACAATTGTTTTTAAATCCTGTGCTTTGTATTTTATTTCATGCTTTTCGTCTTCTAATGCCACAATAAATCTTTTTTCTCTTTCTTTTCTAAGTTTATAGGCTAACCAACGAGAGGGCTTATTCGCATTTTCAAAGAAATACGCTTTTGTGTATTCGATTTTTTGTGCTATCTCTTGTGTTAATCCTAAATTTATTTGATGTTGCTTCATTTTTATCCTTAGTCTTATCTCCTTTAAGTTTTCTTTATTATGGCTTATCTCTTCTAATTTCCTTAGTTCTGTCGTTAATTTTTTAAATTTTTCTCTTTTCTGTTTATTTTTCCCTGCTTCTTGATTTATGAATATGCCCCTAATATATGCTTTAAGGGTATCCCAAATGATATTCAAATTAGTGAACTCCTTTTTGTTTATCTCAATAAATACTTTTATGTCTTGTCTCAATTTTTTAACAAAATCTCTATCCCTCATTAAACTTACATTTAATCTCCATCTCTTACAACTATATGGTTCTTGTATAGCTGCCCACATAGGATTGTGGTCTGCAAATATATTTGCAAGAATTTCGACCTCTGAAAATATTTTTATTATGTTTATATTGACCCACATCATGTCTATTCTTGACCAAGAATTATGTCTATGAGAAAAAAAAGTATAATCTCTTTTGTGTGGGTTCCTAGTTCTCCATAGATCCAACAAGTTGAATTCTTCCATTAATTTTAGGAAATTTTTCGTCAAAACTGCTCCCGACTTATGTGTCTTTCTTGTTTTTTTCCTATCATCTTTGGGATCTAGTACTGCGTTAAAATCTCCTACTAAACATATATTTTTGGGATTTTCTTTAGAGATATAGCTCCTCAATTCTGCAAAAAATATATCTTGATTTTGATTTGGGGCATATATGTTTATAATTAAAATTTCCGTTTCTCTAATTTGTACCTGTACTCCAATAATTCTCCCATCATTAGATCTAAATTTAAGTATAGGGTTCAGTTTCTCCCTTACATACGTAACTACGCCTCTTTTTTAACTTTATCTGATGCAGTGAAGGCTATACCCAATTTCTTGCACATTAAATGTTTTTCATGGTCTTTTTTTATGTGGGTTTCTTGAAAGCACGTTATATCATTCTTTAGTTTAATTGCTTGATGTATAATTCTTCTCCTTTTGCATGGGCTATTTAAACCATTAACATTCACCGAAATCAGGGATAGTTTCTTACTCGCCATCTTTCTTTTTATGAACAATATTTTTAAGTTGCCACCTTGTTTGAATTTGTGATGCCGTTTTATACTTTAATTGGACTTTTTTATAGTCTCTTTTCCTGGTATCTTTCAGTTGAACTTTTAAGAAAAAATGAGATTCAATATAGGTGGTTAATACCAGAAGGCCTTCAATTTACGTATAGAAGTCAAAGATATAAGCTGGACTCCGTTTTCAAACTGGAAAATTTTCTGGAAAGGTTGGGGGAAGATCTTGGCTGGCAAAGGCCACAGGAAGAGGAAGACCAACAAGAGGGAGAAGAAGAAGAAAAGGAGGAAGGAGAAGACAGAGAAAGCAGAGAAGATCGAGAAGGAGAAGGTTATAAAAAAGGAGCATCTGGAGTCTCTGATGTTTTATCACACGATTAGAACGTTAGAAGAGCCCTTGCTGGATCAGACCAGTGGTCCATCTAGTCCAGGATTCTGTCTCACACAGTGGCCAACCAGCTCCTCCTCCTCTAAAACAGGCATAGAGGCGGAGGCTTCCCCTGATGTTGCTTCTTGGCTCTGGGGTTCACTCTGAATGTGGGGGTTCCTCTTAGTCACCATGGGCTAGTAGCCACTGATAGACCTGTAGGGCACAAATTTTAACACCCCAGTAATTAAAATGAAGAGGCAAATCATCAGAGTCAAGTTTAACAAACAAGCTTTATCTGCAGTAAGCAAGTGGAACCTTTGTCTCAATTCAAAGGTTCCCAGAACCCAGGGTTAGACAGCATTTTAAAGCCAAACACTTCCTGGCCTCAACCACAAAAAGCCCTGCCTTCACCCTTCTTTGATTGGGTGAAGTTCACAATCTCCCATAACCTATTACAACTGTTCCAGCAAGTCACCTGAGTCTCCTCCCATATTTATTTCCAACTCCCCCAGACCCAATGTAGAGGAGGGGTCTTGTGTACATTCTTCCTAATTTGGGCAGAACGCCTTGTAGCCACACACACTTGGATCTGGTTGTGACCTAGTTTGTAACCTCAAACTTTGTTCTAAGTATTTTGTGTGTTCTCGTGAATGTTGGTTGGACCACAACACCCTTGTTCAGCTAAAGCTTCCTGTGTTAAACGGAAAATTCTGTAAGTGTTAGTACTTAACACTTTAACCACGTGCTTAGCTACAGAGTTCATGTCTGGTTCACAAGCAGCAAAGCCAAGCCTATTTTGTTTACTAGCAGACAAAAGACATAACATTTCAAGGAGTTCTTCCCAAAATCCACTTTTTCCTCCCCTACAGACCTGTACTGCAGAATGAACAGGTGGAATTAACTCTCATGGGAACGCTCAATAGCTGTGAATTCAGAGGGCTTTAAGAAAGGATTAGACAAACTCATGTCCATCAACAGCTATTAGTCATGATGGTGAAATGGAAACTCCAAATTCAGTGGCAGTCTACCTCTGGTGTCAGGTGCTAGGAGGGGCAAACAAAGGGAGGAAGCTTTGACCTCTGTGCCCTGCTGGTGAGCTTTCCGTGGACATCTGGTTGGCCACTGTAGTAATCAGTACGTTTGCCTGCCCTAGATGGACTTTTGGTCTTACTCTTAGTTATAATAAACAAAATGTATCTACCACTTTGCAGCATTCAATGAGCTCCTTACAATACACATGTAAGGTAGGACAGAGTTATTCCCCATAATGTGGACCGGGGTGGGGTGGGGGGAGCTATGAATTATTTTGGTTAAGGCTGCCAAAGGCTGCTGAGAGCCATCTTGTAGTAGTGGTTAATAGAGGTGGACTCTAATCTGGAGAACTGAGTTTGATTCCCCACTCCTCCACATTAAGCCAGCGGGTGACCTTGGGCCAGTCACAGTTCTTTCAGAGCTCTCTCAGCCCCACCTGCCTCATAAGGTGTCTGTTGTAGGGAGGGGAATGCCACTTTGAGACTCCTTACAGTAGCGAAGAGCAAGGTATAAAACCAACTCTTCTTCAAATGAGTTTGAGGCAGAGATTTTTGATGCTGAACTCTGTTATTTATGGGCATTGCCCCGTTCTTTTCCTCTTGTAATTTCCCCCATTGGCTGGCCTTGAAGGTAGACTGCCCTGTACATGGGGAGTCCACTTATGGCTGAATTGCTGACAGACCTCCTCAAGTTGAGAGGATGACCAAGATAGAAAATGTGCTCCCAGGGGCTGCAATTGCACTTAGCCCAGGATCCACAAAAGCACTTGTTGGGTCAGGAGGACCCTCAGCCTGAGAGTAAGAACCAAAACAGCACGTAAGTCTAGAGAAGTCCCAACGTGGACACCAAGGCACCTGCCAAGTGCCTTTAGAAAGTGGTTGTGCCAGGGCTCCTACCCAGCAGGCCTTCTCACTGGCCATTGTTGATCTAGTTGGCTGTGCAAATTATAATAATGTTTCAGCAGCAGCAGCTACCACCAGAGTTGGTTTCATTCTCTTCCACTCCTCCTTCCCAATGTATTTTTTAAAACCACTCTTCTTGGGCTTCCTTTGTGAGGCTCCACCTCCCATGGCAGCCATTTTGTGATTGGTTCCACCTCCCATGGCAGCCATCTTGTGGTTGCGCTCACCGCCTTGTGTCAGAACTCCACAGCTGCCCACAAGCTCAAAATGGTTGGAAACAACTGGCCTAGAGGCAACTTTTCCTTCCCACATAGCCCTCAGACTCCCATCGTGGCCATTTTGTGGCTGGCTCCACCTCCTTTGGCAGACATTTTGTAGTTGTGCTCCCCACCTTGTGTCAGAATTCCACAGGAGCCCACAGGCTCAGAACGGTCAAGGACAGCTGGCCTAGAGGCCGCCTTTCCTTCCCAGGTAGCCCTCAGACTTTCCCCTCTGGGCCTGCATTTATTGCCCTGGTTCCTTGCAAGCCTTGGGATTGGACCTGGTGGAACTGGAGGGAAAAGCAAGAGCCAATAGCTGATGAGGAGGTGGGGCCTTGAGAGAAAGCATACAAGGCCCTTTCAGGGAAGGAGGGAATTCAGTCTCCGGAGGGGAGTTGGGATGGAAGCGAAGGGGAGGTGAGTTACCTTTGCCTGGAAGGAGGTTGGCCAAAGCCTTCCCTGCAGGGTGTTGGGGCCTGAAATAGCAGCAGGACTCCGGAGGGACAGTGGCTGAGGGCCCCGGGTGGCTTTCTGGCTGGCTCCTTTCCTGGGAAGTTTTGCCTTGGGTATTGGTAACGCTGCAGCCTATATTGATTTTCTCTCTCTTTTTTCATACCTCTCCTCTTACTGAATCAGCTCTTTTGGTCCGATGAGCCAGACTTTTTAGTCACTCTGCCTGGGTCCTTCACAACCAGGGTTGCTAATTGCCAGGTATGGCCTGGATAGGCTTGCCAGCTCAGGGCTGGGAAATACCTGGAGACTTTAGGGGTGGATCCGGGAGAGGGTGGGGTTTGGGAAGGGGAGGGGTCTCTGCAGGGTACAGGGCCACAGAGTCCACCCTCCAAAGCAGCTGTTTTCTCCAGGGGAGCCGATCTCTGTCAGCTGGGGATCAGTTGTAAAAGCGGGAGATCTCCAGGCCCCACCTGGAGGCTGGCAACCCTGGCCTGGACATCTCCCGGTATTACTATTGATCCCCTGTTAGGGTTGCCAGGGCTGGGTTGGAAAATGCCTAGAGGCTTTGGGGCTGGATCTGGGAGAGGGTGGGGTTTTGGGAAGGGAGGGGCCTCAGCATGGGACAAGGCTACAGAGTCCACCCTTCAAAGCAGCCATTTTCTCCAGGGGAGCTGATCTCTGCCAGCTGGAGATCAGTTGTAAAGCGGGGGATCTCCAGACTCCACTGGCAGGGGACAGAGGGGTAGGGTTGCCAGATCCAGGCTGGAAAATTTCTGGAGATTTGAGGAGGACAAAGACCTCAGTAGGGCACAATGCCATAGAGTCCACCCTCCAAAGCATCCATTTTCTTTGGAGGAAATGATGTCTGTAATCTGGGGGTGAGTTATAATTCTGGGGGATCCCCAGGTCTCACCTGGAGGCTGGCATCTCTGCCTTTAGAACATGGCCTGACCAAAAAAGGAATTGCCCAGGGACAGCAGGGAGGGTGATTCTGTGAACTTAGGCAGATCGTGAGAGGAAGGGCAGGGAGGGTTGCATCAGTGCTTAGTTCTCATGGACTTTTCTTACACTCTGTCATGATCTGTGCAGGACTGGGAGCAAAGCCTAGTGTGGCCTGGTCCCAGGAGAGACCTGCATGGCAGTAGAAAGCAGACATAGCCTACAATCCCCACAATGCTTAGTGACAGTTGTGACCAATCAGTGTCCAGGGACTGTGTGAAGAGACTGTTACATACTTTGTGGGCTGTGGAAAAATGGTGTTCTTTCCTCTCACAGAGCTAAACTGAAGGGGACTGTGATACAAACTTTTGTGCGGTGAGGAAACTGGGTTCTTTTGCTCTTCTGTGGTCATGTCTCACAGAGGGGACAGTCTGGTCTGAGGAGAAAGTTCCCTCTTTTGGGACAAAGTAAGTACAGGGACAGGCCTGGTAAGAAGGCTGTAGGCCTTAAGTAGGAACTAGTTAAGTGAAATAGGTAGTCGTGTTAGATTTGATTATTTTGCCTTTAAACACTGTTATATATTTTAAAGCACCTTGTCTGGTTTTCCTTGCCCCAGTACTATGTTTTATGTTCCCTGCATGGTCATCACGCCTATATTTTCTTGGCTTAAAAGGGGCATTTTGGATGGGCTTGGGAGGGTACTCTGGGCCTTCTCAAGGGAACAGAAGTCCAGAGTGGTGGCGGTGGAAGATGGTGACCCCCTGGGTGTCATGACACTCCCAGGGAAATGCTGATCGCCATTCTGGGGTCAGGAACAATGCTCCCTCTAAGCTGTGGAGTCTTGTGAGCAAAAATTCTACTTTGCGAGCCACTGGCATTAAGGTTGTAAGTAAGCAATTTGACTACTGCATAAATTAGTTTGCTCTGGAGTCATCCTTCCTGAGCTAAGACAAAAGTGTGTGAGCTGGGGGCTAAAAAAACTGTGAGCTCACTCACTCACACTAGCTCAGCTTATTTTATTTATTCATTTATTTTTCCTCCCAATTGAGAAAATGTGGAGCAAATGCTTGATGCAGAATCGCCCACTGAGGAAAAGGTACAGCTCAAAACCACATTCAGATTCCCCGGGGCAATGCCGTACTGACTGCAAAGGCACCCCTGAACAACCCTAAATCTATGTAGAAGGTACCATAAAACCCAATGATCAAAGAAAGTGAAAGCAGCATGCAAAGCAGAGGGGAGAGACCTCAGCAGGGTATAATGCCATAGAGTCCATCTTCCAAAACAGCCATTTTCTCCAAGTCATCTCTGTTGCCTGGAGATCGACTGTAACAGTGGAATATCTCCAACCACCAACTGGAGGTTTGGACCCTAACTCCAAAGTCAGCCTTTGGGTATGTAAGACAGGCTGCAGACCTTGTTGTTGTTCAGTCGCACAGTCGAGTCTGACTCTTTGCGATCCCATGGACCAGATTACGCCAGGCCCTCCTGTCTTCCGCTGTCCGCTGAAGTTTGCTCAATTTCATGTTCGTTGCATCGATGACACTGTCTAACCATCTCATCCTTTGCCGTCCCCTTCTTCTTTGACCTTCAATCTTTCCCAGCATCAGGGTCTTCTCCAGTGAATGCTCCCTTCTCATTTGGTGGCCAAAGTATTTGAGCTTCAGCTTCAGGATCTGGCCTTCCAGGGAACAGTCAGGGTTGATTTCTTTTAGGATTGACTGATTTGATCTCCTTGCAGTCCAAGGGACTCTCAAGAGTCTTCTCCAGCACCATAGTTCAAAAGAATCTATTCTTCGGCGCTCGGCCTTCCTTATAGTCCAACTCTCACAGCCATACATTACTACGGGGAATACCGTTGCTTTGACCATGCAGACTTTTGTTGGCAAGGTGATGTCTCTGCTTTTTATCATGCTGTTTAGGTTTGCCATCGCTTTCCTCCCAAGGAGCAGGCGTCTTTTAATTTCATGGCTGCAGTCACCATCTGCGGTGATCTGGGATCCTAGGAACGTGAAGTCTGTCACTACTTCTACGACTTCCCCTTCTATTTGCCAAGGAGTGATGGGGCCAGATGCCATGATCTTAGTTTTTTTGATGTTGAGCTTCAAGCCCACTTTTGCACTCTCCTCTTTCACCCTGAGCAAGAGACTCTTTAGGTCCTCTTCACTTTCTGCCATCAGAGTGGTATCGTCTGCATATCTGAGGTTATTGATCTTTTCCCCAGCAATCTTAACTCCAGCTTGTGATTCATCCAGGCCAGCATTTCGCATGATGTACTCTGCATATAAATTAAATAAGCAAGGTGACAATATACATCCTTGTCGAACTCCTTTTCCTATGCTAAACCAATCAGTTGTTCCATATCCGGTTCTAACTGTTGCTTCTTGACCCTTATACAGGTTTCTCAGGAGACATATGAGGTGGTCTGGTACTCCCATCTCTTTAAGAACCTGCCATAATTTATTGTGATCCACACAATCAAAGGCTTTAGCATAGTCAATGAAGCAGAAGTAGATGTATTTCTGGTACTCTCTTGCTTTCTCCATAATCCAGCGAATGTTGGCAATTTGATCTCTAGTTCCTCTACCTCTTCGAAACCCAGCTTGTACTTCTGGCAGTTCTCTATCCACGTACTGTTGGAGCCTAGCTTGTAGGATTTTGAGCATGACCTTGCTAGCGTGTGAAATGAGTGCAATTGTGCGATAGTTTGAACATTCCTTGACGTTGCCCTTCTTTGGGATTGGAATGTAAACTGACCTTTTCCAATCCTGTGGCCACTGTTGTGTTTTCCAAATTTGTTGGCAAATTGAGTGCAGCACTTTAACAGCATCTTCTTTTAAGACTTTGAATAACTCAGCTGGGATACCATCACCTCCACTAGCTTTGTTGTTAGTAATGCTTTCTAAGGCCCATTTAACTTCGCTTTCCAGGATGTCTGGCTCGAGGTCAGTGATTATACCATCGTGGTTGTCAAGGACATCGAGGTCCTTCTTGTATAGTTCTTCTGTGTATTCTTGCCATCTTTTCCTAATCTCTTCTGCTTCTGTTAGGTCCCTACCGGTTTTGTCCTTTATCATGGCCAGCTTTGCATGGAACGTTCCCTTGATTTCTCCAATTTTCTTGAAGAGATCTCTAGTCCTTCCCAATCTATTGTTTTCCTCTATTACTTTGCATTGTTCATTCAGGAAAGCCTCCTTATCTCTCCTTGCTGTTCTCTGGAAATCTGCATTCAGTTGGGCAAATCTTTCCTTTTCCCCATTGCCTTTAGCTTTCCTTCTTTCCTCTGCTATGTGTAAAGCCTCATCAGACAGCCACTTTGCTTTTTTGCATTTCTTTTTCTTTGGGATGGCGGTGAGTGCTGCCTCCTTTACAATGTCACGGACCTCTGTCCATAGTTCTTCAGGCACTCTGTCTATCAAATCTAGTCCCTTAAACCTATTCTTCACCTCTACTGTATATTCATCGGGGATGCGATCTAGGTCAAATCTGAATGGCCTTGTGGTTTTCCCAACTTTCTTCAATTTAAGTCTGAATTTTGCAATGAGTAGCTCATGATCTGAGCCACAGTCAGCTCCAGGTCTTGTTTTTACTGACTGGATAGAGCTTCTCCATCTTTGACTGCAAATTATATAGTCAATCTGATTTCGGTGTTGCCCATCTGGTGATGTCCATGTGTAGAGACGCCTCTTAGGTTGTTGGAAAAGGGTGTTCGCTATGACCAGCGTGTTCTCTTGACAAAACTCTGTTAGCCTTTGCCCTGCTTCATTTTGTTCTCCAAGGCCAAACTTGTCTGTTATTCCGGTTACCTTTTGATTTCCTACTTTAGCATTCCAGTCCCCTATGATGATGAGGACA
>JAPDNY010000192.1:25000-78147 GCA_029375565.1 Gekko gecko | reverse complement strand
ACTTGCACCTGCTGATGTGACCTTGGGTCAGTCACAAGTTCTGGCGCAGCTGTTCCTGAAAGAGCAGTTTGTGTTGAGAGTTCTCTCAGCCCCACCTACCTCACAGGGTGTCTGTTGTGGGGAGGGGAGGGAAAGGAGTTTGTGAGCCGCTCTGAGACTCCCTTGGGTAGTGAAGGGCGGGGTATGAATCCAATCTCTTCTTCCTCTTCTTCTACCTCCCAGGGTGTCTGTTGTGGGGAGCGGAAGGGAAAGGAGTTTGTCAGCCACTCTGAGACTCCCTTAGGTAGTGAAGGGCAGGGTATGAATCCAATCTCTTCTTCCTCTTCTTCTACCTCCCAGGGTGTCTGTTGTGGGGAGGGGGAGGGAAAGGAGTTTGTCAGCCACTCTGAGACTCCCTTGGGTAGTGAAGGGCAGGGTATGAATCCAATCTCTTCTTCCTCTTCTTCTACCTCCCAGGGTGTCTGTTGTGGGGAGCGGAAGGGAAAGGAGTTTGTCAGCCACTCTGAGACTCCCTTGGGTAGTGAAGGGCAGGGTATGAATCCAATCTCTTCTTCCTCTTCTTCTACCTCCCAGGGTGTCTGTTGTGGGGAGCGGAAGGGAAAGGAGCTTGTCAGCCACTCTGAGACTCCCTTGGGTAGTGAAGGGCAGGGTATGAATCCAATCTCTTCTTCCTCTTCTTCTACCTCCCAGGGTGTCTGTTGTGGGGAGCGGAAGGGAAAGGAGTTTGTCAGCCGCTCTGAGACTCCCTTGGGTAGTGAAGGGCGGGGTATGAATCCAATCTCTTCTTCCTCTTCTTCTACCTCCCAGGGTGTCTGTTGTGGGGAGCGGAAGGGAAAGGAGTTTGTCAGCCACTCTGAGACTCCCTTGGGTAGTGAAGGGCAGGGTATGAATCCAATCTCTTCTTCCTCTTCTTCTACCTCCCAGGGTGTCTGTTGTGGGGAGCGGAAGGGAAAGGAGTTTGTCAGCCACTCTGAGACTCCCTTGGGTAGTGAAGGGCAGGGTATGAATCCAATCTCTTCGTCCTCTTCTTCTACCTCCCAGGGTGTCTGTTGTGGGGAGCGGAAGGGAAAGGAGTTTGTCAGCCGCTCTGAGACTCCCTTGGGTAGTGAAGGGCGGGGTATGAATCCAATCTCTTCTTCCTCTTCTTCTACCTCCCAGGGTGTCTGTTGTGGGGAGCGGAAGGGAAAGGAGTTTGTCAGCCACTCTGAGACTCCCTTGGGTAGTGAAGGGCAGGGTATGAATCCAATCTCTTCTTCCTCTTCTTCTACCTCCCAGGGTGTCTGTTGTGGGGAGCGGAAGGGAAAGGAGTTTGTCAGCCACTCTGAGACTCCCTTGGGTAGTGAAGGGCAGGGTATGAATCCAATCTCTTCTTCCTCTTCTTCTACCTCCCAGGGTGTCTGTTGTGGGGAGCGGAAGGGAAAGGAGTTTGTCAGCCACTCTGAGACTCCCTTGGGTAGTGAAGGGCAGGGTATGAATCCAATCTCTTCTTCCTCTTCTTCTACCTCCCAGGGTGTCTGTTGTGGGGAGCGGAAGGGAAAGGAGTTTGTCAGCCACTCTGAGACTCCCTTGGGTAGTGAAGGGCAGGGTATGAATCCAATCTCTTCTTCCTCTTCTTCTACCTCCCAGGGTGTCTGTTGTGGGGAGCGGAAGGGAAAGGAGTTTGTCAGCCGCTCTGAGACTCCCTTGGGTAGTGAAGGGCAGGGTATGAATCCAATCTCTTCTTCCTCTTCTTCTACCTCCCAGGGTGTCTGTTGTGGGGAGCGGAAGGGAAAGGAGTTTGTCAGCCACTCTGAGACTCCCTTGGGTAGTGAAGGGCAGGGTATGAATCCAATCTCTTCTTCCTCTTCTTCTACCTCCCAGGGTGTCTGTTGTGGGGAGCGGAAGGGAAAGGAGTTTGTCAGCCGCTCTGAGACTCCCTTGGGTAGTGAAGGGCAGGGTATGAATCCAATCTCTTCTTCCTCTTCTTCTACCTCCCAGGGTGTCTGTTGTGGGGAGCGGAAGGGAAAGGAGTTTGTCAGCCACTCTGAGACTCCCTTGGGTAGTGAAGGGCAGGGTATGAATCCAATCTCTTCTTCCTCTTCTTCTACCTCCCAGGGTGTCTGTTGTGGGGAGCGGAAGGGAAAGGAGTTTGTCAGCCACTCTGAGACTCCCTTGGGTAGTGAAGGGCAGGGTATGAATCCAATCTCTTCTTCCTCTTCTTCTACCTCCCAGGGTGTCTGTTGTGGGGAGCGGAAGGGAAAGGAGTTTGTCAGCCACTCTGAGACTCCCTTGGGTAGTGAAGGGCAGGGTATGAATCCAATCTCTTCTTCCTCTTCTTCTACCTCCCAGGGTGTCTGTTGTGGGGAGCGGAAGGGAAAGGAGTTTGTCAGCCACTCTGAGACTCCCTTGGGTAGTGAAGGGCAGGGTATGAATCCAATCTCTTCTTCCTCTTCTTCTACCTCCCAGGGTGTCTGTTGTGGGGAGCGGAAGGGAAAGGAGTTTGTCAGCCACTCTGAGACTCCCTTGGGTAGTGAAGGGCAGGGTATGAATCCAATCTCTTCTTCCTCTTCTTCTACCTCCCAGGGTGTCTGTTGTGGGGAGCGGAAGGGAAAGGAGTTTGTCAGCCACTCTGAGACTCCCTTGGGTAGTGAAGGGCAGGGTATGAATCCAATCTCTTCTTCCTCTTCTTCTACCTCCCAGGGTGTCTGTTGTGGGGAGCGGAAGGGAAAGGAGTTTGTCAGCCACTCTGAGACTCCCTTGGGTAGTGAAGGGCAGGGTATGAATCCAATCTCTTCTTCCTCTTCTTCTACCTCCCAGGGTGTCTGTTGTGGGGAGCGGAAGGGAAAGGAGTTTGTCAGCCACTCTGAGACTCCCTTGGGTAGTGAAGGGCAGGGTATGAATCCAATCTCTTCTTCCTCTTCTTCTACCTCCCAGGGTGTCTGTTGTGGGGAGCGGAAGGGAAAGGAGTTTGTCAGCCACTCTGAGACTCCCTTGGGTAGTGAAGGGCAGGGTATGAATCCAATCTCTTCTTCCTCTTCTTCTACCTCCCAGGGTGTCTGTTGTGGGGAGCGGAAGGGAAAGGAGTTTGTCAGCCACTCTGAGACTCCCTTGGGTAGTGAAGGGCAGGGTATGAATCCAATCTCTTCTTCCTCTTCTTCTACCTCCCAGGGTGTCTGTTGTGGGGAGCGGAAGGGAAAGGAGTTTGTCAGCCACTCTGAGACTCCCTTGGGTAGTGAAGGGCAGGGTATGAATCCAATCTCTTCTTCCTCTTCTTCTACCTCCCAGGGTGTCTGTTGTGGGGAGCGGAAGGGAAAGGAGTTTGTCAGCCGCTCTGAGACTCCCTTGGGTAGTGAAGGGCAGGGTATGAATCCAATCTCTTCTTCCTCTTCTTCTACCTCCCAGGGTGTCTGTTGTGGGGAGCGGAAGGGAAAGGAGTTTGTCAGCCGCTCTGAGACTCCCTTGGGTAGTGAAGGGCAGGGTATGAATCCAATCTCTTCTTCCTCTTCTTCTACCTCCCAGGGTGTCTGTTGTGGGGAGCGGAAGGGAAAGGAGTTTGTCAGCCGCTCTGAGACTCCCTTGGGTAGTGAAGGGCAGGGTATGAATCCAATCTCTTCTTCCTCTTCTTCTACCTCCCAGGGTGTCTGTTGTGGGGAGCGGAAGGGAAAGGAGTTTGTCAGCCGCTCTGAGACTCCCTTGGGTAGTGAAGGGCAGGGTATGAATCCAATCTCTTCTTCCTCTTCTTCTACCTCCCAGGGTGTCTGTTGTGGGGAGCGGAAGGGAAAGGAGTTTGTCAGCCACTCTGAGACTCCCTTGGGTAGTGAAGGGCAGGGTATGAATCCAATCTCTTCTTCCTCTTCTTCTACCTCCCAGGGTGTCTGTTGTGGGGAGCGGAAGGGAAAGGAGTTTGTCAGCCACTCTGAGACTCCCTTGGGTAGTGAAGGGCAGGGTATGAATCCAATCTCTTCTTCCTCTTCTTCTACCTCCCAGGGTGTCTGTTGTGGGGAGCGGAAGGGAAAGGAGTTTGTCAGCCACTCTGAGACTCCCTTGGGTAGTGAAGGGCAGGGTATGAATCCAATCTCTTCTTCCTCTTCTTCTACCTCCCAGGGTGTCTGTTGTGGGGAGCGGAAGGGAAAGGAGTTTGTCAGCCGCTCTGAGACTCCCTTGGGTAGTGAAGGGCAGGGTATGAATCCAATCTCTTCTTCCTCTTCTTCTACCTCCCAGGGTGTCTGTTGTGGGGAGCGGAAGGGAAAGGAGTTTGTCAGCCGCTCTGAGACTCCCTTGGGTAGTGAAGGGCAGGGTATGAATCCAATCTCTTCTTCCTCTTCTTCTACCTCCCAGGGTGTCTGTTGTGGGGAGCGGAAGGGAAAGGAGTTTGTCAGCCGCTCTGAGACTCCCTTGGGTAGTGAAGGGCAGGGTATGAATCCAATCTCTTCTTCCTCTTCTTCTACCTCCCAGGGTGTCTGTTGTGGGGAGCGGAAGGGAAAGGAGTTTGTCAGCCGCTCTGAGACTCCCTTGGGTAGTGAAGGGCAGGGTATGAATCCAATCTCTTCTTCCTCTTCTTCTACCTCCCAGGGTGTCTGTTGTGGGGAGCGGAAGGGAAAGGAGTTTGTCAGCCGCTCTGAGACTCCCTTGGGTAGTGAAGGGCAGGGTATGAATCCAATCTCTTCTTCCTCTTCTTCTACCTCCCAGGGTGTCTGTTGTGGGGAGCGGAAGGGAAAGGAGTTTGTCAGCCACTCTGAGACTCCCTTGGGTAGTGAAGGGCAGGGTATGAATCCAATCTCTTCTTCCTCTTCTTCTACCTCCCAGGGTGTCTGTTGTGGGGAGCGGAAGGGAAAGGAGTTTGTCAGCCACTCTGAGACTCCCTTGGGTAGTGAAGGGCAGGGTATGAATCCAATCTCTTCTTCCTCTTCTTCTACCTCCCAGGGTGTCTGTTGTGGGGAGCGGAAGGGAAAGGAGTTTGTCAGCCACTCTGAGACTCCCTTGGGTAGTGAAGGGCAGGGTATGAATCCAATCTCTTCTTCCTCTTCTTCTACCTCCCAGGGTGTCTGTTGTGGGGAGCGGAAGGGAAAGGAGTTTGTCAGCCACTCTGAGACTCCCTTGGGTAGTGAAGGGCAGGGTATGAATCCAATCTCTTCTTCCTCTTCTTCTACCTCCCAGGGTGTCTGTTGTGGGGAGCGGAAGGGAAAGGAGTTTGTCAGCCACTCTGAGACTCCCTTGGGTAGTGAAGGGCAGGGTATGAATCCAATCTCTTCTTCCTCTTCTTCTACCTCCCAGGGTGTCTGTTGTGGGGAGCGGAAGGGAAAGGAGTTTGTCAGCCACTCTGAGACTCCCTTGGGTAGTGAAGGGCAGGGTATGAATCCAATCTCTTCTTCCTCTTCTTCTACCTCCCAGGGTGTCTGTTGTGGGGAGCGGAAGGGAAAGGAGTTTGTCAGCCACTCTGAGACTCCCTTGGGTAGTGAAGGGCAGGGTATGAATCCAATCTCTTCTTCCTCTTCTTCTACCTCCCAGGGTGTCTGTTGTGGGGAGCGGAAGGGAAAGGAGTTTGTCAGCCGCTCTGAGACTCCCTTGGGTAGTGAAGGGCAGGGTATGAATCCAATCTCTTCTTCCTCTTCTTCTACCTCCCAGGGTGTCTGTTGTGGGGAGCGGAAGGGAAAGGAGTTTGTCAGCCGCTCTGAGACTCCCTTGGGTAGTGAAGGGCAGGGTATGAATCCAATCTCTTCTTCCTCTTCTTCTACCTCCCAGGGTGTCTGTTGTGGGGAGCGGAAGGGAAAGGAGTTTGTCAGCCGCTCTGAGACTCCCTTGGGTAGTGAAGGGCAGGGTATGAATCCAATCTCTTCTTCCTCTTCTTCTACCTCCCAGGGTGTCTGTTGTGGGGAGCGGAAGGGAAAGGAGTTTGTCAGCCGCTCTGAGACTCCCTTGGGTAGTGAAGGGCAGGGTATGAATCCAATCTCTTCTTCCTCTTCTTCTACCTCCCAGGGTGTCTGTTGTGGGGAGCGGAAGGGAAAGGAGTTTGTCAGCCGCTCTGAGACTCCCTTGGGTAGTGAAGGGCAGGGTATGAATCCAATCTCTTCTTCCTCTTCTTCTACCTCCCAGGGTGTCTGTTGTGGGGAGCGGAAGGGAAAGGAGTTTGTCAGCCGCTCTGAGACTCCCTTGGGTAGTGAAGGGCAGGGTATGAATCCAATCTCTTCTTCCTCTTCTTCTACCTCCCAGGGTGTCTGTTGTGGGGAGCGGAAGGGAAAGGAGTTTGTCAGCCGCTCTGAGACTCCCTTGGGTAGTGAAGGGCAGGGTATGAATCCAATCTCTTCTTCCTCTTCTTCTACCTCCCAGGGTGTCTGTTGTGGGGAGCGGAAGGGAAAGGAGTTTGTCAGCCGCTCTGAGACTCCCTTGGGTAGTGAAGGGCAGGGTATGAATCCAATCTCTTCTTCCTCTTCTTCTACCTCCCAGGGTGTCTGTTGTGGGGAGCGGAAGGGAAAGGAGTTTGTCAGCCGCTCTGAGACTCCCTTGGGTAGTGAAGGGCAGGGTATGAATCCAATCTCTTCTTCCTCTTCTTCTACCTCCCAGGGTGTCTGTTGTGGGGAGCGGAAGGGAAAGGAGTTTGTCAGCCGCTCTGAGACTCCCTTGGGTAGTGAAGGGCAGGGTATGAATCCAATCTCTTCTTCCTCTTCTTCTACCTCCCAGGGTGTCTGTTGTGGGGAGCGGAAGGGAAAGGAGTTTGTCAGCCGCTCTGAGACTCCCTTGGGTAGTGAAGGGCAGGGTATGAATCCAATCTCTTCTTCCTCTTCTTCTACCTCCCAGGGTGTCTGTTGTGGGGAGCGGAAGGGAAAGGAGTTTGTCAGCCGCTCTGAGACTCCCTTGGGTAGTGAAGGGCAGGGTATGAATCCAATCTCTTCTTCCTCTTCTTCTACCTCCCAGGGTGTCTGTTGTGGGGAGCGGAAGGGAAAGGAGTTTGTCAGCCGCTCTGAGACTCCCTTGGGTAGTGAAGGGCAGGGTATGAATCCAATCTCTTCTTCCTCTTCTTCTACCTCCCAGGGTGTCTGTTGTGGGGAGCGGAAGGGAAAGGAGTTTGTCAGCCGCTCTGAGACTCCCTTGGGTAGTGAAGGGCAGGGTATGAATCCAATCTCTTCTTCCTCTTCTTCTACCTCCCAGGGTGTCTGTTGTGGGGAGCGGAAGGGAAAGGAGTTTGTCAGCCGCTCTGAGACTCCCTTGGGTAGTGAAGGGCAGGGTATGAATCCAATCTCTTCTTCCTCTTCTTCTACCTCCCAGGGTGTCTGTTGTGGGGAGCGGAAGGGAAAGGAGTTTGTCAGCCGCTCTGAGACTCCCTTGGGTAGTGAAGGGCAGGGTATGAATCCAATCTCTTCTTCCTCTTCTTCTACCTCCCAGGGTGTCTGTTGTGGGGAGCGGAAGGGAAAGGAGTTTGTCAGCCGCTCTGAGACTCCCTTGGGTAGTGAAGGGCAGGGTATGAATCCAATCTCTTCTTCCTCTTCTTCTACCTCCCAGGGTGTCTGTTGTGGGGAGCGGAAGGGAAAGGAGTTTGTCAGCCGCTCTGAGACTCCCTTGGGTAGTGAAGGGCAGGGTATGAATCCAATCTCTTCTTCCTCTTCTTCTACCTCCCAGGGTGTCTGTTGTGGGGAGCGGAAGGGAAAGGAGTTTGTCAGCCACTCTGAGACTCCCTTGGGTAGTGAAGGGCAGGGTATGAATCCAATCTCTTCTTCCTCTTCTTCTACCTCCCAGGGTGTCTGTTGTGGGGAGCGGAAGGGAAAGGAGTTTGTCAGCCGCTCTGAGACTCCCTTGGGTAGTGAAGGGCAGGGTATGAATCCAATCTCTTCTTCCTCTTCTTCTACCTCCCAGGGTGTCTGTTGTGGGGAGCGGAAGGGAAAGGAGTTTGTCAGCCGCTCTGAGACTCCCTTGGGTAGTGAAGGGCAGGGTATGAATCCAATCTCTTCTTCCTCTTCTTCTACCTCCCAGGGTGTCTGTTGTGGGGAGCGGAAGGGAAAGGAGTTTGTCAGCCGCTCTGAGACTCCCTTGGGTAGTGAAGGGCAGGGTATGAATCCAATCTCTTCTTCCTCTTCTTCTACCTCCCAGGGTGTCTGTTGTGGGGAGCGGAAGGGAAAGGAGTTTGTCAGCCGCTCTGAGACTCCCTTGGGTAGTGAAGGGCAGGGTATGAATCCAATCTCTTCTTCCTCTTCTTCTACCTCCCAGGGTGTCTGTTGTGGGGAGCGGAAGGGAAAGGAGTTTGTCAGCCGCTCTGAGACTCCCTTGGGTAGTGAAGGGCAGGGTATGAATCCAATCTCTTCTTCCTCTTCTTCTACCTCCCAGGGTGTCTGTTGTGGGGAGCGGAAGGGAAAGGAGTTTGTCAGCCGCTCTGAGACTCCCTTGGGTAGTGAAGGGCAGGGTATGAATCCAATCTCTTCTTCCTCTTCTTCTACCTCCCAGGGTGTCTGTTGTGGGGAGCGGAAGGGAAAGGAGTTTGTCAGCCGCTCTGAGACTCCCTTGGGTAGTGAAGGGCAGGGTATGAATCCAATCTCTTCTTCCTCTTCTTCTACCTCCCAGGGTGTCTGTTGTGGGGAGCGGAAGGGAAAGGAGTTTGTCAGCCGCTCTGAGACTCCCTTGGGTAGTGAAGGGCAGGGTATGAATCCAATCTCTTCTTCCTCTTCTTCTACCTCCCAGGGTGTCTGTTGTGGGGAGCGGAAGGGAAAGGAGTTTGTCAGCCACTCTGAGACTCCGAGTGAAGGGCGGGGTATAAATCCAATCTCTTCTCTTCTTCTTCTCGTCTGCTTTAAACAATAATACAGAAGGTAAATAATGTCTATGCCACAAATTTGGGACTTCTTCCAAAGAAATTCACTTTAGTCACTTAATTTTAATCATGGCTGCGGTCGCACACATTAAATAATTCCCTTTCAATCCACTTTCCGACTGGGTTTTTCCTGCGTGAACTGGCAAAATCCAGTTGGAAAGTGCATTGAAAGTGGATTGAAAGGGGATTATCTAATGTGTGCGACCACAGCCATGATTAAAATTAAGTGACTAAACTGACTTTCTTTGGAAGAGGTCCCAAATTTGTGGTATAGACGTTATTTACCTTCTGTATTATTGTTTAAAGTAGAGAGAAGAAGAAGAGAAGAGACTGGATTATACCCGGCCCTTCACTCGGAGTCTTAGTGAGGCTTTTTCTGGATCAGGGACTTTGTGGTACCTGGGCCTTCTTTCTTCCGCTCTCTCTCTAGAGGCCAAATCTGCATTTGCGTCTTTAAATCAGTTTCGTGCTGCTGTGACGCCATCAAGCATAGAGAAAGACAGACGGCGGTCGAATCTGCCTTTGCATTTTTAAAGCCTGCTTTGCGGGGAGGGCGAGGTAGAGATTTAGCAATAAATAAATAAATCAAGCATAGAGAAAGCATCACAGCGTCACAGCAGCGCGGAACTGATTTTAAAATGCAAATGCAGATTCGACCTTCTCTCTCTCTCTCTCTCTCTCTTTCTCTCTCTCTTCTTTCAGTTTCTTTTTTTATTTTGGAAAAGGACAGCAAGCAGGAGGGAAAGGAGAAGCGGGGCGGAGGGGCTGCCTGGTCTCTTGCTGCATTGTGTGGACCCCGCAGAGCAAATCCCCCCTCCCCCAGGGCTGGTCTGCAGGGAATGCAGGTGCTCAACAGTTGGACCTTATTGCAGACCTTGCACAACATAACCTCTGTTTTTTCACACACGCACGCACACACGGACAAGCATGCTCCCGTCCTGCTGATGTGATTAGAAGTGTGTGTGGGGGGTATATTTTGCCACCATTAATTATATGCAGAATAAAGGCGGAAGGCCAGCCAGTGAGAAGAGAAGGTGGCCCAGGGTTGCCCAGGAGAACGCTTTCCCTATGAAGAAAGGTTAAAACGCTTGGGGCTCTTTAGCTTGGAGAAACGACGGCTGAGGGGTGACATGATCGAGGTTTATAAGATTATGCATGGGATAGAGCAGGTAGAGAAAGAAGTCCTTTTCTCCCTTTCTCACAAGACAAGAACTCATGGACACTCCATGAGATTGCTGAGCAGTTCGGTTAGAACAGATAAAAGGAAGTCCTTCTTCACCCAAAGAGTGATTAACACATGGAATTCACTGCCACAGGAGGTGGTGGCAGCTGCAAGCATGGACAGTTTCAAGAGGGGATTAGATAAACATATGGAGCAGAGGTCCATCAGTGGCTATTAGCCACAGGGTATAGATGGGAACTCTCAGTCTGGGGCAGGTGATGCACTCTATTCTTGGTGCTGGAGGGGGCAGCAGTAGGAGGGCTTCCAGTGTCCTGGCCCCACTGCTGGACCTCCGGATGGCCCCTGGTATTTTTGGCCGCTGTGTGACAGAGTGTTGGACTAGATGGGCCATTGGCCTGATTCAACATTGGCTTCTCTTATGTTCTTATGAGGGTCACCCACCTCCCGGTGAGGCCTGAAGACTGTTGCCAACTCAGAGTCGGAAAATTCCAGGAAATATGGGGGAGGGGCTGTAGGGCAGGGGATGGGGAGCTGAGGACCCTAGAGGGAGGATAATGCCAGAGTCCGCCTTCCATTTTCTCCATAAGAACAGAAGAGAAGCCATGTTGGACCAGGCCAAGGGCCCATGCAGGCCAACACTCTGCGTCATACGGTGGCCAAAACCCAGGTGCCATTAGGAGGTCCACCAGCAGGGCCAGAACTCCAGAAGCCCTCCCACGGTGGCCCCCTCCAGACACCGAGAATATAGAACATCACTGCCCCAGACAGAGTGTTCCACCTAGACCTTGTGGATAATAGCTACTCATGGACCTCTGCTCCGTATGCTCATTTTATCGAGTTGTATTTTATGTATGTATTTATGCTGGTTTTATAATTGTTTGTTAGCCACCCTGAGCCACTTCGGCAGGAGGACAGAATAGAAGTCTAACTAATAAATAAATAAATAAATCCAATCCCCCCTTGAAGCTGTCCATGCTTGTAGCTGCCACCACCTCCTGTGGCAGTGAATTCCACATGTTAATGACTCTCTGGGTGAAGAAGGACTTCCTTTGATCTGTTCTAAGCCTACTGTTGATGTGAGAAGGGGGGGGGGAAGCACTTCTTTCTCTTCCTTATCTATCCCGTGTGGATAATTTTGTGAACCTCCGTCATGTCGCCCTCAGTCCTCGTTTTGTCAAGAAGAAGAAGAAGAAGAAGAAGAAGAAGAAGAAGAAGAAGAAGAAGAAGAAGAAGAAGAAGAAGAAGAAGAAGAAGAAGAAGAAGAAGAAGAGGAGGAGGAGGAGGAGGAGGAGGAGGAGGAGGAGGAGGAGGAGGAGGAGGAGGAGGAGGAGGAGGAGTTTGGATTTATACCCCGCCCTTCACTGCCCAAAGGCATCTCAGAGCGGCTTACAAACTCCTTTCCCTTCCCCTCCCCACAACAGACACCCTGTGAGGTAGGTGGGGATGAGAGAACTTCTGACAGAAACTGCTCTTTGTCAAGAACAGCTGTGCCAGAGCTTGTGACTGACCCAAGGTCACATCAGCAGGTGCAAGTGGAGGAGTGGGGAATCAAACCCGGTTCTCCCGGATTAGAGTCCGCACACTTAACCACTACACCAAACTGGTAGGGTCAAGCTAGAGGACCCTACCCTCTTTAACCTTTCTTCATAGGTAAGATGTTCCATCCCCTTAATTGTTTCAGTGGCCCTTTTCTGCACTTTCCCCCAAAGCTTTCATGTCTTTCTTGGGGGTGCGGTGACCAGAACTGTACACAGTGTTCCAAATGAGGCTGCACCATAGATTTCTATGGAGTCCTGCTTGTGCCTTAAAAGAGCAGCACCCACTAAGTGCCTTACCAAACCTCTGAGTCGTGCAATCGGTCGTTGGCAGAGGAGAGGGGAAGCAGATTGGCAGCTGCGTAGCAAAGACAGGGAAGGGGAAGGCAGCCAGGACGGCTCTGGCAGAACTTAGGGGCCAGGTCCTAAGGGATGAATGACCAAAGGGATGTGTGAGAGGCAGCCAAAGGGACAGGGGGAAGGAGGCATAACCAGAGGCCATGTTTCTCCAATCCCATCTGGAAGCTGCCTGTGCTTGGAGCCACCGCCACTTCCTGCAGCAGTGAATTCCACATGTTAATTCCCTTTGGGGTGAGGAAGGACTTCTGTTAGCTTGTCCTCAGCCTACTGCTCATTAATTTCAATGCATGCCCACAGAGTTCTCGCATTGTGAGAGTCATTGTGCTGGGCCAGCTGGTCACCACGGATACCATGCACTGGAAACTGGACACGCAGTCCAAAATCAAGTCAAGCAACAGAGCCGAAGGTCAGAAAGCCGGGAAATCAGTCCAAGGTTGCGGGAGTAAGGAGTGGATGCTAGCAGCCAGGATCAGGTCCGAGCATGCACAGTTGCTTCTGTGCTGAGGCAGGTGTGTGTGGGTGTTTATGACCAGGTCCTCCCTTCCCTGGGAGTCAATCTCCCAAGACTCACAGCCCCTCACATTGCCTTAGAATCATAGAATAGAATCATAGAATGTTAGAGCTGGAATGGACCTTGCAGGTCATCTAGTCCAACCCCTGCACTCTGCAGGAGCATAGCTGAAAGCCCTACATACCTACAACATACCCGAAAGATGGTCGTCCAGCCTCCACTTGAAAACAACCAGCGAAGGAGCATCCACCACCTCCCGAGGCAGACTGTCCCACTGCTCAACCACTCTTACAGTCAGGAAGTTTCTCCTGATATTTAGCCGGTATCAACTCCCTTATAATTTCCACCCATTAGATCTAGTCTTGCAATCCAGAGCAAGAGAGAATAGATCTGTTCCATGTTCTACATGACAGCCCTTCAAATACTTGAAGACTGCAATCATGTCCCCTCTAAGCCTTCTCTTTCCCAGGCTAAACAGACCCAACTCTTTCAGCCTTTCCTCATAAGACTTGGACTCCAACCCTCCCACCATCCTGGTCGCCCTCTTCTGGACACGCTCGAGCTTGTCGACATCCTTCCTAAAGTGTGGTGCCCAAAACTGGACACAGGACTCCAGGTGAGGCCTGGCCAGAGCAGAATAGAGTGGAACCACCACCTCCCGTGATCTGGACACAAGGCTCCTGTTAATGCATCCCAAGATTGCATTAGCCTTCTTCATAGCCACATCGCACTGCAGGCTCATGCTGAGCTTGTGATCAACCATAAAACCTAGATCCCCTTCACATGAGCTGCTCTCAAGCCAAGTCCCTCCCATTCTATATCTGGGAGCCTTTGATTTTTGGAACCTAAGTGTAAGACTTTGCTTTTATCTCTATTGAAATTCATTTTATTTGCCTCGGCCCGCTGTTCCAGCCAATCTCGATCATTTTGAACCCTGACTCTGTCTCCTTCAGAGTTAGCAATCCCGCCCAGCTTTGTGTCCTCTGCAGATTTGATAAGCATCCCCTCTTCCTCCAGGTCATTTATAAAAACATTGAACAGCACCAGGCCCAGGACCGAGCCCTGTGGCCTTTGCAAGAGCTGCAATCTGGCACTCCTCCTGCACTCTTGCACATCTGGCCTCTGGCGTGCCCTGCGTCTGGGACACTCAGGAGAACTAGGTGGGGATTCTGGCCTCGGGGTGTCTCCACATGGGGGTGCTGGGCCAGGCTCTGGATCTGTCTCTCCCTCTGGCTGCACCTCCTGTGCAGCTGCCGGGGGTCTCTTTTCCCTCAGGTGCTGTTAGCAGTTCCTCTTCTTCTGGGCTGCTCCAAGGCTCTTCCTCCTCTGAGGAGTCATCAGCCTCAGCAGAGGCAGGACCCGTGACAGTCATGTAGCAGGCACAGGCAAGCAAGCACAGAGTAAACATTCGGATACAGAGCCTAAAGTCCAGTCCAGGAGTTCCAAAGCAGAGATTCATTACCAGAGGACTGGTCTGAAGGGCATAGTCAAGAGGTCTCCAAGGGTCATACACAAGTCAAGAACTGGCCCAGAGGTCACACAAGCAAGGCAGGTTCTGACTCAGAAACGAGTACCGTCTTGCTCCCATGGCAAGCAGGCTCCCAGAGCTGGTTTTCTTTTTTCTTTTCTTTTCTTTTTTTGTAATTATATTTATTGGGTTTTATAAGCCGATATCACACACATGTACAAGATCATTAACGAAGCTGCATACGTATCAATGCTTTGTACCCCACTTCTTTTTTCTAAACAACACCGAAAAACATATCCAACATATCATATCTAATCTGTACAGTTCATGTTTCTATAGTTTTTGAGATTTATTAACTATCTAATCTGAACTTACCCTAGCGTTTATAGCTATGACTCTATCGATACGTACTATTCTTCCTCTCTTCCCTTCTCCCATGTCTTGTCAATTCTGTGCATTTGATACAGGGGTTTGAATTCATTTGGAGCTTCATTATTCTATTAATATTTTATTTAGAACCTTTATCTCTACTTCCTCTTTTGAACATAATTTCCCCATTAGTCTTTCATTTATCAATTGTCAGATCCCGACCCATCTTAATTTAACCTAAAATTGACCTACATTCATCATACTTATTACCACTGTTATCAGTTATCCAGAGCTGGTTTTCTAGGTATCTACTAACAAGGCCTTGTTAGGAGCCAGCTGCTGGAGGGAAACTCTGCAACTACTCCGAGATGTTCTCAGCAAGCAGCTGGCGACTTGCATCCCCCTTCTAGGCAGTGGCAGGTTAACCATTAAGCAGACTAAACATGGGCTTAGAGCACCAGGGCCAAAGGGGGCACCACAAAGTTGGGAATATGAATACTGGAACTTTGATACATTTAACTGGTGAAATATTAAAATAGAGCTTGTATTGTGTTTTGTAGAACTCTTTGTCGCCAAAGCTTGGCCTAGGTTGTACAGTATATATTGTGTTATCATAGGAATAGATTTTTATGTTGCTGCAACCTGCATGGTCTATCTGGTCAGACAGGTCAACAACTAAAATGGACTGGGTAAGCGTGGAAAGGAGGGGGGAGCACCAAGATTGGTCAGTATCATCATGCCCCTGTATAAATCACTGGTGCAACCTCATTTGGAATACTGTGTACAGTTCTGGTCACCACACCTCAAAAAGGATATTATAGCATTGGAAAAAGTGCAGGGAAGGGCAACTGGAATGATCAAAGGGTTGGAACACCTTCCCTGTGAAGAAAGGTTAAAACGCTTGGGGCTCTTCAGCTTGGAGAAATGACAGCTGAGGTGTGACATGATTGAGGTTTATAAGATTATGCATGGGATAGAGCAGGTTGAGAAAGAAGGACTTTTCTCCCTTTCTCACAATACAAGAACTCGTGGGCACTCCATGAAATTGCTGAGCAGTCGGGTTAGAACAGATAAAAGGAAGTCCTTCTTCACCCAAAGAGTGATGAACACGTGGAATTCACTGCCACAGGAGGTGGTGGTAGCTACAAGTATGGACAGTTTCAAGAGGGAATTAGATAAACATATGGAGCAGAAGTCCATCAGTGGCTATTAGCCACAAGGTATAGATAGGAACTCTCAGTCTGGGGAGGTGATGCACTCTATTCTTGGTGCTTGGGGGAGGGCAACAGTGAGAGGGCTTCGAGTGTCCTGGCCCCACTGCTGGACCTCCGGATGGCACCTGGTATTTTTGGCCACTGTGTGACACAGAGTGTTGGACTGGATGGGCCATTGGCCTAATCCAACATTGGCTTCTCTTATGTTCATATATGAACTCTCAGTCTGGGGGAAGTGATGCTCTGTATTCTTGGTGCTTGGGGGGGGGGGACAGCAGTGGGAGGGCTTCTAGCGTTCTGGCCCCACTGCTGGAGCTCCTGATGGCCCCTGGCATTTTTGGCCACTGTGTGACACAGAGGATTGGACTAGATGGGCCATTGGCCTGATTCAACATTGGCTTCTCTTATGTTCTTATGTCAGTACTTAGGGCACCAGTGAGCCTGAATTCACCCCTGATTCTAAGCTTCTGTCTCCAATGCTCAAAGGGTGCAGGAGAGCCTGGTGGACTGATCTCACTTACCTGGCTCTCACCCACTGCGTCAGGGGACTGGGTGCCGGCGGCTCTGGGTCAGCTGCTGGCTGTGAGTCTTGATGAGCCTGCAGCTCCTCTTCCAGCTTGCTGTTTTCTGCTGGTTCTGGGCTGGCTACACAGAGCTCCCCTTCTCCCGAGGCATCCTCTTCCCTTGAGGAGTCCCCATTGAGGTCTGACTGGCTCGTAACTAGGGTTGCCAGGTCTGGGTTGGAAAATACCTGGAGACTTTGGGGGTGGATCCAGGAGAGGGGGGTTGGGGTGGGGAGGGGCCTCAGCATGGTCCAATGCCAGAGAGTCCACCCTTCCAAGCAGCCATTTTCTCCAGGGGAGCTGGTCTCTGTCAGCTGGAGATCAGTTGTCAAAGCGGGAGATCCCCAGGCCCCACCTGGAGGCTGGCAACCCTACCCATGACAGAAAGGGAGAAAAGGGTTTTTTTTCTCTACCTGCTCTATCCCATGCATAATTTTAACATAAGAACATAAGAGAAGCCAGTGTTGAATCAGGCCAATGGCCCATCCAGTCCAACACTCTGTCACACAGTGGCCAAAATATACCAGGTGCCATCCAGAGGTCCAGCAGTGGGGCCAGGACACTAGAAGCCCTCCCACTGTTGCTCCCCCCAAGCACCAAGAATAGAGTGCATCACCTGCCCCAGACTGAGAGTTCCCATCTATAGGTAAAAGGTAAAGGTTCCCTTGCTCGAAAGCCAGTCGAATCTGACTCTAGGGTTGCGGTGCTCATCTCCGTTTCAAAGCCGAAGAGCCAGCGCTGTCCAAAGACATTTCCGTGGTCATGTGGCCGGCATGACTAAACACCAAGGCGCACGGAACGCTGTTACCTTCCCACTGAAGTGGTACCTATTTATCTACTTGCAATTTCTTGCTTTTGAACTGCTAGGTTGGCAGGAGCTGGAACTAGAGACAGGAGCTCACTCCGTCATGCGGCACTCTCGGGTCTTGAACTGCTGAACTACCGACCTTCCACAGCCTGCAGTTCAGCATCTTAACCACTTGAGCCACCGCAGCTCATCTACCCTATGGCTAATATCCCATCTATACCCTATGGCTAATAGCCACTGATGGACTTCTGCTTCATATGTTTATCTAATTCCCTCTTGAAACTGTCCATGCTTGTAGCTGCCACCACCAGTGAGTTCCGTATGTTAATCACTCTTTGGGTGAAGAAGTATTTCCTTTTATCTGTTCTAACCCGACTGCTCAACAATTTCATGGAGTAATTTTGTAAACCTCTGTCATCTCACCCCTCAAGTCTTCATTTCCCCAAGCCAGAGAGCCCTAACCTCTGTAACCTTTCTTCATAGGGAAGGTGTTCCAACCCTTTTATCATTCTAGTTGCCCTTCTCTGCACTTTCCCCAATGCTATAATATTCTTTTTGAGGGGTGGTGACCAGAACTGTACACAGTCCTCCAAATGAGGCTGCGCCATAGATTTTTTATGATATTGTCTGATTTGTTTTCGATTCCTTTCCTAATTGTCTGATCTGTTTTCGATTCCCTTCCTAATAATTCCCAGCAGAGCGTTTGCCTTTTTTATTGTAGTCACACACCGAGTTGACATTTTCAGTGAGTTATCGATCATGACTCCAAGATCTCTCTCCTGGTCACCCACCGCCAGTTCAGACCCCAGCAATGTGTATTTATAGTTGGGATGTTTGCCTCCAAATGTGCATTACTTTGCATTGGCCCATGTTGAACCTCATTTGCCGTGCTGACGCTCACTTGCTCAGCCTCGACCGATCCCTCCGGAGCGCCTCACAGTCCTCCCTGGTTCTCACCGCCCTGAACAACTTAGTGTCATCTGCAAAAATAGCCACTTCGATGCTTACTCCCCAACTCCAAATCATTAAAGAACAAGTTAAAAAATACCGGACCCAGTACCGATCGCTGTGGTACCCCAGTGCTTAATGCTTTCCACTGTGAAAACTGCCCTTTTAGACTCACTCAGTTTCCTGTTTTTAATCCACAAGAGAGCTTGTCCTCTTATCCCATGACTGCCGAGTTTACTTAGGAGCCTTGGATGAGGAACTTTATCAAGAGCTTTCTGGAAGTCTAGGTAAACAACAACTGTTGGGTCACCCTCGTCCACGTGCTTGTTCACCCCCTCAAAGAGATAAGAGCTTCCTTTTCAGAATCTATGCTGATTCTTCCTCAATAGCTTTTGTTCATTAACATGCCTGATAATTCTATCTTTAATCATGGATTACACCAATTTACTCAATATCAACATTAGACTGACAGGCCTGTAACTTCCTGGATCTCCTCTGGAACCTTTTTTAAAGATCAGGGTTAGATTAGCTATCTTCCCATGAAGACAGAGCCAAAAAATGCATTCAGCTTCTCTGCCATTTGTCTATCATCTTTTAGTAATCCTTTTACCCCTTGTTCATCCAAGGGCCCCACTGCCTCCCTGGCTGGTTCCCTGCTTCTCATGTATTTGAAGGAATGTTTATTATTGGTCTTCATGGTTTTTTGCCGTATGTTCCTCATAGTCCCTTCTTGCCTGTCTGTTCATCGACTTGCATTTTATTTGCCACAGCCTGTGCTCCCTTTTATTTACTTCACTTAACACTTGGAATTCCCTGCCACAGGAGGTGGTGGCAGCTACAAGCATGGATGGCTTCAAGAGGGACTTGAATAAGCATATGGAGCAGAAGTCCATTGGTGGCTATTAGCCACATGGTACAGATAAGGGACTCTTGGTCTGGGGCAAGTGATGCTCTATATTCTTGGTGCCTTGGGGGGGCAGCAGTGGGAGGGCTTCTAGTGTCCTGGCCCCACTGCTGGACTTCCTGAGGGAACCTGGTATTTTTAGCCACTGCATAGCAAGAGTGTTGGACTAGATGGGCCATTGGCTTCTCTTATGTTCTTATGTTCACTTGGGCTAGCCTTCCACCGCTTAAAGGAATCCTTCTTACCTTTTACCGCTTCCGTTACTTTGTTCAGTAGCCATGCAGGCCTTTTTAAATACCTATTTGTACCTTTCCTAACCTGCAATATACATTTAACCTGAGCTTCTGGGACTGTACTTTAAATAGTCTCCAAGCTCCCTGAAAGGATTTGACAAAGAAATCAACCCTGATCGGGGTGACATGATCGAGGTTTATAAGATTATGCGTGGGATTGAGCAGGTTGAGAAAGAAGTACTTTTCTCCCTTTCTCACAATACGAGAACTCGTGGGCACTCCATGAAATTGCTGAGCAGTCGGGTTAGAACAGATAAAAGGAAGTACTTCTTCACCCAGAGGAGGAGGTGGCAGCTACAAGCATGGACGGTTTCAAGAGGAAATTAGATAAACATATGGAGCAGAAGTCCATCAGTGGCTATGAGCCACAGGGTATAGATGGGAACTCTCAGTCTGGGGCAGGTGATGCACTCTATTCTTGGTGCTGGAGGGGGCAGCAGTGGGAGGGCTTCTAGTGTCCTGGCCCCACTGCTGGACCTCCTGATGGCACCTGGTATTTTTGGCCACTGTGTGACAGAGTGTTGGACTAGATGGTCCATTGGCCTGATTCAACATGGGCTTCTCTTATGTTCTTATGACTGTTCCCTGGAAGGTCAGAGACTGAAGCTGAAGCTCAAATACTTTGGCCACCCAATGAGAAGGGAGCCCTCACTGGAGAAGACCCCGATGCTGGGAAAGACTGAAGGTCAAAGAAGAAAGGGATGAGACAGTTAGACAGTGTCATCGATGCAACAAACATGAAATTGAGCAAACTTCAGAGGACAGCAGAAGACAGGCGTGATCTGGTCCACGGGGTCACGAAGAGTCGGACTCGACTGTGTGACTGAACAACAACAAAACCTTTCCTTTCAGGTTTTTTTTCTTCACAAGCCCTCTCATTTGAGAGAAGTTACGCCTCCTAAACTTGAATGTGTTTCGGTTGGTCTTTGGGGGCCTTTCCCTATTTACCGGGGAACTGATTTCTGTCGTCTCGGGATCAGTTGTCATTCCAGGAGGTCTCCCGCCCCCAACTGAAGGCTGGATTCCTTTGAACTTCTCCCTGAATTTCCACTGAACTCCAGACAGCAGAGATCAGTCCCCCTGCCTGGAGGAAATGGCAGCTTTGGAGGGGGGCAGCCCATGGTATCAAACCCCCACGGAGCTCCTTCCCCAACCCCCATCTTCCCCAGGTCTCCCTCCCTCCCCCCATACCTCCAGGAACCCCCCAAGCCAGTGTTGGCAAGCCTGTCACCCAGTGAGGGCGGCCTGAACATGCCACACCTCCCCACACTAACGAATGCACGACACCCGCGCTCTTGTTTGCAATGTAGGGTTCCCAGTTCTGGCTTGGGGGATTCCTGGAGATTTGGAGCAGTGCTGGGGAAGCTGAATGATTCGAGAGGGCTCTTCTGCACCGGTGATACTGTACAAAATGGTTCACAAAGTTACTTTGCATACATTTTTTCAGGACGGTGGCCTATGCTAACTGTAAATAGGATGCTCCTATGTGATTCTTACACTGCCCAATGTGTCCTGTTAACATTTTACACTGTGCTTCAGCTCTTTCCGGTTGGTTCCAGACTTCTGCAGTCCCCTAATGCACTGTTTCTATTGACCGTCCCGTTTGGTTGACGACACTGGCTCACTCTGTGTGATGACGAAATAAATAAAAGAAAAACAAGAGAAGCTAGCAAGAGAGACAGCTTTCTTGTCCCCCCAACACACACACAATTTCATAGATTTCCTTTTTATTCAACACTTTACAAGCTGCGTTATCCCCTTTTCTTGGGAATGCACTTGTCCTGTTCTGTCTTCAGGCTTTTACATATTATGTAATTGATGTTAGAAAGTCACCATTCTGTATTGTTGTTATCTGCTGTGTGACTATGGTTTTATATTAAAATTATTATTATTATTATTATTATTATTATTATTATTATTATTATTATTATTAGAGGAGGAGGAGGAGGAGGAGGAGGAGGAGGAGGAGGAGGAGATTGGATTTACACCCCGCCCTTCACTCGGAGTCTCAGAGTGGCTTACAAACTCCTTTCCTTTCCCCTCCCAACAGAAACCCTGTGAAGTAGGTGGGGCTGAGAGAGCTCTGACAGAACTGTCCTTGAGAGAACAGCTCGGACTGAACGATGGCTTGTCCAAGGTCATCCAGCAGCTGCAATGTAGAGGAGTGGGGAATCAACCCCGGTTCTCCCAGATTAGAGTCCACACACTTAACTGCTACACCAAATTGGTTTAGCTAGCTGAGCATGAGATAGGCTGATTACACTGAGAACTTGTTTCTTATAGCCGATACAATTTCCTTTAATAGTTTCCCATATTTTATGATGTTTCGGACCTTTTGTCCAACCCTTACCCCAAATTAACCTCACAACCTTTAGGCTTCTAGGATGTGATCACACAATGGAGTCTTGGGTATCTCATCTAAAGATTATGCCCTACAAAGTGTTCTCTGAGCAAGAGTCAGGGGAAAGTTATGTCTAACATCAGAATTAAGACAGATCCAGGTGCCATTGCTGTGTGGTCTGAAGCAGTAAAACAAAGTTTGCGTCCAGTGGCGCCGTTAAGACCAAAAAAGTTTTATTCAAAGCGTGAGCTTTCATGCTCACGCACACTTCCTCAGATACACTGAAACGGAAGGCAACAGTTCATTGATATACAGAGAGGGTGAAAAGTAAATTAGCATACAGCATAGTGATGATCTATAAGGAAGGCCGAGCGCCGAAGAATAGATTCTTTTGAACTATGGTGCTGGAGAAGACTCTTGAGAGTCCCTGGGACTGCAAGGAGATCGAATCAGTCAGTCCTCAAAGAAATCAACCCTGATTGTTCCCTGGAAGACCAGATCCTGAAGCTGAAGCTCAAATACTTTGGCCACCCAATGAGAAGGGAGCATTCACTGGAAAAGACCCCGATGCTGGGAAAGATTGAAGGTCAAAGAAGAAGGGGACGGCAAAGGATGAGATGGTTAGACAGTGTCATCGATGCAACAAACATGAAATTGAGCAAACTTCAGCGGACGGCGGAAGACAGGAGGGCCTGGCGTAATCTGGTCCGTGGGGTCGCGAAGAGTCGGACTCGGCTGTGCGACTGAACAGCAAAAATAACAAATAGTGATGATGTTTTAACAAATGCAAACAGTAAATGGTTATAACAAATTAAGTTTGTTCGGATTTAATTACAAGGAAAACACAGTAAGGTCCCAGTCACACGTGGCGGAGAACGCAGGGGGAGGCGTGGCTATTTGTGCCGCCGCAATCTAAGCCTCTGTTACCTGATCCGATGGCAGCAGCGGCGGACTGGGGTTGTTTCCGGAGGCACGTGTTCCTGGGGCGCGTCAACGCCGCAAAAGGAACGTGCTGGAGCGATCAGGCGGAGGATGGCCTGCCACAAGCGTTTGCTACAGGAGTTTCTGAGGTAGTTTTTTACTTCGCAGCTTCGGCCGGGGGGTACGGGTTGGGGGCGGGTGCATGACGCTTGCCAGCTGCATCCGTGTGATCGCGCCCATTAACTCCGCCTGGCATTCGTCCGTCTCGCGTGGCTAATTGTGCATGTGATCGGAGCCTAAGTAGGTCAAGACAGGATGATTGTGTAAAAGGATACTGTTCACCCTCTCTCTATATATCAATGAACAGTTACCTTCCACTTCACCGTATCTGAGGAAGTGCGCATGCACATTAAGCTCATTCCTTGAATAAATTTTTGTTGGTCTTAAAGGTGCCACTGGACTCATACTGTGTTAATCAGAATTAAGAGTTATCAGAGCCTGACTGTCTTCCGGGCTTCCTTTGGTCTTCGCAGCTCCTTTCGCTGTCTTTGGCATCATCACTGACTGTAGTGGACATCAGTTCCAAAGTACAGGAAATTCTGGGGGGGAAATGGAAAAGGCATGAGCATACCTGAAGCTGCCTTCTACTGAAGCTCCATCACGGTCAGTCTTGTCTGCTCAGACTGGCAGCCGCTCCCCAGGGTCTCAGGCAGAGAGAGTTCTTTCACGTCACCCATTGCCTGATCCCTTTTAACCGGAGGTGCCGGGGATTGAACCTGGGACCTTCTGCATGCCAAGCCGAGGCTCCTCCACTGGGCCACAGCCCCTCACCAACATGAGTCTAACAGAACAGCCTTTTAACCAGAGCAGTGAAATGACAGACTCCCACTTAGTCTTGCCTCCCTTTCTCCGTGTGGGCAACCGAGAGGCCCCGTTTTAATCGGGGCTCTGATTATATTGCAAATCACTCGGCATGTGTATTGTGAGCCCGGACGAGGCGTCCTGACTAGATATTGGCAGCACACTGGAGCGGAGCGCTTGGCTGCTGCCAGTGATTGAGTCTGGGCCTCTCAGCGTGCGTTCAGATGTGAACAGCAGATTCCTGAGAGGAATCTAAGTTCTCCTTGGCTTCCGGACTACTTTGAAAGTGTTTCTGCTGAGTGTTTCCATCCCAAGATGGCTTCCTTCCTTCCTTCCTTCCTTCCTTCCTTCCTTCCTTCCTTCCTTCCTTCCTTCCTTCCTTCCCTCCCTCCCTCCCTCCCTCCTTCCTTCCCTCATTCCCTCCCTCCCTCCTTCCTTCCCTCCCTCCTTCCCTCCCTCCTTTCCTTCCTTCCCTCCATCCTTCCTTCTCTCCCTTCCCTCCCTCCTTTCCTTCCTTCCCTCCCTCCTTCCTTCCTTCCCTCCCTCCTTCCTTCTTTCCCTTCCTTCCCTCCCTCCCTCCTTCCTTCCTTCCCTGCATCCCTCCCTCCTTTCCTTCCTTCCCTCCCTCCCTCCTTCCTTCCCTCCCTCCTTCCCTCCCTCCTTCCTTCCCTCCTTCCTTCCTAATTACTGTGTTCAACAACCAGAGTCGTGAACAACAAGGCCTTCATCCCATAAAAGGAGAGCCGAAAAGTCATGGCAAAAGTTATCATGTAAATTAACAGCGGCCGCCAGAAATTTCGCCACACGCAAACTTGTTTGCTTATGTTTATCTCTGAGTAACCAGGATGATTTCACTTCTGAAGACACAAAGTCTTGTTTAAATAATGGAGAGATCAATTCAGCTCTTGGCTATCTGATAATGTGGGGCAGACCAAAAAATAGTATGATTCACAGAAACGACTGTTGCCACAATTGCATAGCCTGTCTGAATATGGAATTCCATTGAGTCTTCCTAACGTCAACACCGAAAGTGGGGCACTCAGGCGCACAAGTGTGGATGCCTTTCTATACTTTGGAAGACTTAGCCCATATAGAGAAGTCTGGCATTTTTGTTGGAGGAAGAATGAACTGAGAGAGATGAGCTCCGATCAACATACTCTCATAATCAAAGTCTCTCCAACGTCTTCTACTGAGCCAGGCCAGTTCTTGTCTACTCATTCTTTCTGTCACATCATCGGTAATGCCCAAACGTGGGTTTGATTTTAGAATCCTAATTTTCAGATTGAGTTCTCTGCCCCAGATCTTTGCTTCAAAGGACATCTCCCCAACTTTAACCCTCAGAATTATTTCAGACACACATCGAGGGATTCCCAAAATATCATATAGGAATGTTAGTAGCGGTCTATCGATGCTCTGATGGCTTGTGTTATAGAATCATAGAATGTTAGAGTTGGAAGGGATCTTGCAGGCCATCTAGTCCAACCCCCTGCACTCTGCAAGAGCACAGCCGAAAGATAGCTGTACATACCTACAACATACCCAAAAGATGGTTGTCCAGCCTCCGCTTGAAAATGTCCAGGGAAAACGTCCAGGTCCACCACCTCCCGAGGCAGACCACTCTTACAAGTTAGGAAGTTTCTCCTGATATTTAGCCGGTAACGACTCCCTTGTAATTTCCACCCGTTAGATCTAGTCTTGCAATCCGGAGCAAGAGAGAATAGATCTGCCCCATCTTCTACATGACAGCCCTTCAGATATTCAAAGACTGCCATCATGTCCCCTCTAAGCCTTGTATTTCCCAGGCTAAACAGACCCAACTCTCCCAACAATCAGGGCAAGGCCTCAGCCAAATGGGGCTTCTGGGTGGCCACCTTGAACAGCTGTCACTGGAGGATCAGGTGACTTGCCAGCCTCCCTGCGGTGCAGGCCTCATGCCAGACGTGAGAGGAAACATGGCTCTTTGGGTTGACGGCAATTGTGAATGCAACTCTCCGCAACCCACAGAGTGAGGGGACCACTCCTCTAATCTAATGCTTCCCTTATGGCCCACAGGGGCAAGGAGGACTTTCTCCACATCCTGTTATCCCACAATCCTTTGCAACATGGCAAAGGATCCTGGGACGGGCCTCTCAGACTGTATGATGCACTCCTCGGTGTGGCAAGCTGTCGAAGGCTGGGACACCGGAGGGCCATTTCAATTGGGGAACGTCCTCCGCCTTCCTCGGGGGACTTCTCATTGACTGCTAGGAGGCTAGCAGCTCCCTTAAAGACCTGCTCATCTCGTTTACAATTTGTCACATACCTGGTGTGGTTGGAGGACGGGGTTGGAGAGCTGCAGGTGAGCTGGGAGTGGGAGAGGGAATCCCTGGGCCAGTCGTTCTGGAAGACAAAAGTTGTGGAAGAGATTGATTTATTTTATTTATATCCTGCCCTTCGTGCCTGGAAGTCATGGAGAGCCGAAGGAAACAATGCTGTGTGTGACGCTATAATAATACTCACAGCATTTACATAAACCTCTCTGTCAATACTTTAACAACATACAAAATTTAATGACGTTGTCTTAAGTGCAAAACACAAAATAGAAGAATTGAAGAAGGTCCCAAAATAATCTTATTCTAACGAAGTTTCCGGATAATGCTTTCGTTTCCAAGGTCTTCATCAGAGAAGGACCAATTAGAACTGCAAAATTGTTTTCTTTCTTTCTCAAAGTCTATCAGGACTAGTCAAGTAAGGCTGAAAAATTAATACTCTACATTCTTCATAAATCAATAGATGTATAAGGCATACAAGGCATATCTCAGAGTGACTGTCAGGTAAGCATTCATAACTTCATGAAACATTGAAGTTACGAATGCTTACCGAAAGAAAACAATTGTGCAGTTCTAATTGGTCCTTCTCTGATGAAGACTTTGGAAACGAAAGCATTATCCGGAAACTTCGTTAGAATAAGAATAAGATTATTTTGGGACCTTCTTCAATTCTTCTATTTTGTGTTTTGTACTTAAGATAACGTCATTAAATTTTGTATGTTGTTAAAGTATTGACAGAGAGGTTTATGTAAATGCTGTGAGTATTATCATAGCGTCACACACAGCATTGTTTCCTTTCTGTTCTTCTAGTTGGCAGCTGTGGTTCTTTCATTAATTCCACCTGGAAGTCATGGAGGGAAGTAAGCAACAGAGTGGGGAAGAAATTAGCATTTTGTTTCCACCCAGTGGGGCTCTCAGCACACGGCGCTGCTTCTTCGACCCCACTGTTTGACCAGAAAAGCCAAATGCTGCAATCTAAATAGGTCATGCAAGCTCAGCCCATAGATTTCCTTCTTTCTGTCCACTACAAAGAGAGAGGCAGGAAAGGATGCAAGCCCCTCAGCCTGGCCGTGAGGAGTTGCTGGCTCTGCTCTCCTCTAGTTTCTGCCCTTCGAGCTGCTTGCCCAGGTTTGGTTATTTCTGGTAACTGCCTAGCAACACCACCCCGATGTGGGCAACATGGGTAACGGGGGAGAAAATGCGGAGAACACTCCCTCTGGGGGTCCCATGATCCCTTTGCCGCAATGGCAGCTGCAGCCGCAAAGGGGTTTCCCAAGGGAAGTGTCGCTGCCATGTGGAAAAGCCCTTTTCTCTGTCTCTGGGCCCCCACCTGTGAAATGGGTGCAATAAAGGATTTGGGTTAGAAAGCACTTTGCACAACTGTTATGTCCACTGACTGCCACTAGGCATCAGCGATTTACTGCCAAGTTTAACTCCCAACAAACAATAGGGACTAGGCTCCTGGATTTTCCATGGGGAACCAATAGGGACTTTCGCGGGAGGTTTAAACCCAACAATAGGACCTAGGGGTGTTCCCAGGTATTGTATATAGTTGGCCACCCGGCCGGTGTTCGTGATTCTAGTTGCATGCCAGTAAACAATGCTGCGGTGTCTCAAGTGGTTAAGACGCTGAACTGCAGGCTGTGGAAGGTCAGTAGTTCAGCAGTTCAAGACCTGAGAGTGCCGCATGACGGGGTGAGCTCCCGTCTCTAGTTCCAGCTCCTGCCAACCTAGCAGTTTGAAAGCAAGAAATTGCAAGTAGATAAATAGGTACCACTTCAGTAGGAAGGTAACAGCATTCCATGCGCCTTGGTGTTTAGTCATGCCAGCCACATGACCACGGAAATGTCTTCGGACAGCGCTGGCTCTTCGGCTTTGAAATGGAGATGAGCACCGCAACCCTAGAGTCGGATTCGACTGGCTTTCGAGCAAGGGAACCTTTACCTTTAAACAATGCTGATCACTACAACCGTTTCTGTGGTTTCTACATGCGTCTAACCCCTACACAACAGCAACGGTCCTTACCATTAATCTGAGGGACCAAGACGTGGGCAGCAAAGTAGTTCATGACGGCCTGCATCAACTGCACCTGGAGGGAAGAAGAAATGGCCGACTGGAATGAAAGGACTGGGAGGGGTCCGGTGAACCATCCGCTTCTGCCCCGAAGCAGGAATTCCCGCAGCTGAAGGACAACCCCCATCTGCCTTTTCCTGCCCACCAAGGTCTGCTGGCTGAGTGATTCCGAGGAAGCGAGGAGAAACATACACACACCCAGCAGGTCTGGGAAAGCGTTCGAAGAGAGGGCATCCCCAGATATCCAGGTGTGGAAAGTGCCATGAAGTTGCTGCCAACTTATGGCAATCCCATCGGGTTTTCAAGGCAAGAGGTGAGTAGAGGTGGGTTGCTATTGCCTGCCTCTGTGGAGCAAACCTGGACTTCTTTGGTGGTCTCCCATCCAAGTACTAACCAGGGCCGACCCTGCTTAGCTTCTGAGATCTAACGAGCCAGACATCAGGCTACCCGGGCCTTCCAGCTTGGGTCCCAGATATCGAGGAGGAGGAAAGACCCCAACATGGGGTAGCTCTGCCCCCCTAAATGTCCAGATTGAGAACTGGACACCCCCCCCCGGCTGTGCCAATGGAGTTTTTGGGTGTCCTTCAAGGCTACGGGATCCAGTATTTTGAGAAATGAAGGAAGTCTTACTGGGAACGGCCCCACGTCTGAGTGCTTCAAGGACAGCTCCAACCTAAAAAAGGGGAAAGAGGGAGAATTCAGTTCGTTTGGCAGGGCAAATGAAGAGCAATTTATTTTGTGTGCTGGGAGACCGCCACCTAGGGGTGAACCCCAGGTCCCGCAGCCTGAGATTGCCAGTCCACATGAAAAGCATTCCATCGGCTTATTTCAGGGACGCCAGCAGATACAGGTGGGGTTCCCGAGAAGGTGGGAAAGGAAGATCTTTCAGAGTGAAAACGCGGAGACCCTCGGGCGATATTGCTCACTTGCCAAGCTTCAGGGACCCGATGATCTTATTGGACTCCATAGCAGCAGTGGCCGAAATGGTGGTTGACTAGGAATCAAAAAGAGGCAGGTTGGGACGGGTTTGCAAGCAGTACAAAAAAAATCTTTCAAAAGGCTGCCAGATCTGCATGAGGCCAGCCAAGTAGAATCATAGAATCATAGAGCTGGAAGGGACCTCCGGGGTCCTCTAGTCCAACCCCCACACAATGCGGGCAATGCGCATATACCTCCCCCACACGCACCCCAGTGACCGCTGTCCCATGCCCAGAAGATGAAAAAAAATTGCTGTTTCATAAACTGTAACCAGTTGCCATGTGGAAATTTTTTTTTGCATCATGCATCATGCAAAAAAAATTGAAAAGGAACCCAGAAAAATGGAAGAGGCAGCTGAGTCCAGTGACTGGACCTTCCCCCATCCCAGGGTCCTATTGCAAAATCCCCCTACCTTGAACTGCAGTTTATAGGAGAATCATTCGGGGAAGAGCCCCGCTGGATCTGACCAGTGGTCCATCTATTCTAGCATCCTGTTTCCCACGGGGATTGGTTGGAAGCCCACAGAGGCCAAAGCCATGCCCTGAGGCTTCCCACAAACACCTGGCCCTCTGAGGTACGGTGCCTCTGAACATTGGAGGCTCATTTTGTCCTTGTGGTTGATAGTGCTGTGGACGGAACTTACCACATCCAGCACAAACAGGGGGGCCAGGGAGGAGTTGGGGAGGATGGCGAAGACTTGGACCTCCACCGTCGGCGCAAGAGACAGGCCTTCCGGGGCAATGGCCAGAGACGGTGGAGAAGAAGTCGAGACCTTGAGTTTCATGAGCATGTTGGGGTACAATTTTTCAATCTGGGGGAAGAGAGAAGATGAGCCTGTTCAGGCAGCCATTTCACAACGTTCTCCTGGAAAGGGGGTTCTCTGGGGAGTCAAACGCTATCTTTGGAAAGGCCTGCCCCAGGCTTTCCTGCAGCGCTGCGTTCCTGAAATGTTTGGTGCCTGGAGCCCCTCTGGGAGGGAAGGCGTTAAAATTCCGCCTTGCACAAAGAAAGACACGTATTTTCAGGATCGGTTCCAAGAGGAGCAGCAAAGATTTCTCCTTGCGAAGGTGTGATAGCACAATGCTAGATCACTCCACAGGTTTACCGGTTGCGTCCAGGTCCATCGCTTTGATCAGTCAAGCATCAGCTCCGAGAATCTTGCTGTAAAAGCCACAGAAGCCGATTTTCATAATGATCGGCAGCATCAGTGGAGGAGGAAGGGCCCTCCCGGCCTTTTCCCCTGAGCATAAAGCTCCTCCCTGCCCCACCCCACCCCATGTGGGAAGTCGTTTGCATATTGTTCAGTTTCATTACCAGTGGTTTTTTCCTTTGCTGTTAAGAACATCAGAAGAGCCCTGCTGGATCAGACCAACAGTCCATGGAGTCCAGCATCCCGGCTCACAGAGCGACCAACAAGTTCCCCTGGAGGGTCAACAACAGGGCACAGAGGCCTTCCTGAGAACCTCAGAAGAGCCCTGCTGGATCAGACCAGTGAGGGTCCATCTAGTCCAGCATCCTGTCTCCCACGGTGGCCAACCAGTTCCTCTGGAGGGCCAACAACAGGGCAGACAGGCTGAGGCCTTCTCCTGAGAAGAACCTCAGAAGAGCCCTGCTGGATCAGACCAGTGAGGGTCCATCTAGTCCAGCATCCTGTCTCCCACGGTGGCCAACCAGTTCCTCTGGAGGGCCAACAACAGGGCAGACAGGCTGAGGCCTTCTCCTGAGAAGAACCTCAGAAGAGCCCTGCTGGATCAGACCAGTGAGGGTCCATCTAGTCCAGCATCCTGTCTCCCACGGTGGCCAACCAGTTCCTCTGGAGGGCCAACAACAGGGCAGACAGGCTGAGGCCTTCTCCTGAGAAGAACCTCAGAAGAGCCCTGCTGGATCAGACGAGTGAGGGTCCATCTAGTCCAGCATCCCATCTCACACAGTGGCCAGCCAGTTCCTCTGGAGGGCCAGCAACAGGGCAGAGAGGCCTCGGCCTTCGTAAGAACATCAGAAGAGCCCTGTTGGATTAGACCAGTGGTCCATCTAGTCCAGTATCCTGTCTCCCACAGTGGCCAACCAGTTCCTCTGGAGGGCCAAGAACAGGGCAGAGAGGCCGAGGTCTTCCCCTTATAAGAACCTCAGAAGAGCCCTGCTGGATCAGACCAGTGAGGGTCCATCTAGTCCAGCATCCTCTCTCACGCAGTGGCCAGCCAGTTCCTCTGGTCAACCAACTATGGGGCATAGAGGCCCAGGCCTTCCCTGATGTTTCCTCCTGGCTCTGGGATTCTGAGGTTGTCCCCTTGAATGTGGAGCTTCCCCTCAGTCACCACGGCTAGTAGCCACTGATGAATCTATCTTATCCCCCCTTTAAAGCTGTTTATCCCTGTGGCCATCACTACACCCTCTGGTAGCGAACTCCACGTTTTAATCCCTCTCTGGGTAAAGGAGTATTTCCTTTTGTCCATCCTGAACCTCCTGCCCATCGGCTTCAGTGGATGCCCTCGAGTTCTAGTATTTTGGGAGAGGGAGGAAAAATTCTCTTTGTCAGGTCTCTCCCCCCAGGCATAATTTTATAAATCTCTATCATTTGCATAAGTGTGTGTGTGTCTGTTAAATGCTGCCAACTTACGCTGACCCTATTTATTAATCACCTCTGAAACATCCTCTCACTAACGGTCTGGCTCAGGTCTTGCAAACTGAGGCACGTGACTTCCTTGACGGAGCCCATCCATCTCCGTTCGGCTCTTCCTCTTAACCTGCTGCCTTCTAACTTTTCCTAGCGTGATGGTCATAATGTGACCAAAGTGCAATAGCCTCACTTCAGCCATTTTAGATTCCAGGGAGAGTTCGGGCTTGACTTGATCTAGAACCCACTGATTTGCACATAAGTCATGGGATTCACTGCCACAGGAGGTGGTGGCGGCTACAAGCATGGACAGGTTCAAGACGGAATTAGATAAACATCTGGAGCCAGAAGTCCATCAGTGGCTATGAGCCACAAGGTATAGAGAGGAACTCTTGGTCTGGGGCAAGTGATGCTCTGTCTTCTTGGTGCTTGGGTGGGGGGCAACAGTGGGAGGGCTTCTAGTGTCCTGGCCCCACTGCTGGACTTCCCGATGGCCCCTTGTATTTTTGGCCACTGTGTGACTCAGGGTGTTGGACTGGAGGGGCCATCAGCCTGATCCAACATTGGTTTCTCTTATGTTCTTATAAGAGGGAATTGGATAAACATCTGGAGCAGAGGTCCATCAGTGGCTATGAACCACAAGTTATAGATAGGAACTCTCAGTCTGGGGCAAGTGATGCTCTGTATTCTTGGTGCTGGGGGGGGGTCAACAGGGTTTCTACTGCCCTGGCCCCACTGCTGGACCTCCTGATGGTCCCTGGTATTTTTGGCCACTGTGTGACTCAAGAGTGTTGGACTGGATGGGCCATTGGCCTGATCCAACATTGGCTTCTCTTATGTTCTTATAAGAGGGAATTGGATAAACATCTGGAGCAGAGGTCCATCAGTGGCTATTAGCCACGAGGTATAGATAGGGACTAGGTCTGGGGCAAGGGATGCTCTGTATTCTTGGTGCTTGGGGGGGGTCAACAGGGTTTCTAGTGTCCTGGCCCCACTGCTGGACCTCCTGATGGCCCCTGGTATTTGTGGCCACTGTGTGACTCAGGGTGTTGGACTGGATGGGCCATCGGCCTGATCTAACATTGGTTTCTCTTAGGTTCTTATAAGAGGGAATTGGATAAACATCTGGAGCAGAGGTCCACCAGTGGCTACGAGCCACAAGTTATAGATAGGAACTCTCAGTCTGGGGCAAATGATGCTCTGTATTCTTGGTGCTTGGGGGGCAGCAACAATGGAAATACTTCTAGTGTCCTCGCCCCACTGATGGACCTCCTGATGGCCCCTGGTCTTTTTGGCCACTGTGGGACAGAGTGTTGGACTGGATGGGCCATTGGCCTGATCCAGCATTGGCTTCTCTTATGTTCTTATAAGAGGGAATTGGATAAAAATCTGGAGCAGAGGTCCATCGGTGGCTATGAGCCACAAGTTATAGATAGGAACTCTCAGTCTGGGGCAAGTGATGCTCTGTGTTCTTGGTGCTTGGGGGGGGGGTCAACAGGTTTCTAGTGTCCTGGCCCCACTGCTGGACCTCCTGATGGCACCTGGTATTTTTGGCCACTGTGTGACTCAAGAGTGTTGGACTGGATGGGCCATTGGCCTGATCCAACATTGGCTTCTCTTATGTTCTTATAAGAGGGAATCAGATAAACCTCTGGAGCAGAGGTCCATCAGTGGCTATTAGCCACGAGGTATAGATAGGGACTCTCGGTCTGGGGCAAGGGCTGCTCTGTATTCTTGGTGCTTTGGGGGGGCAACAGTGGGGGGCTTCTAGTGTCCTGGCCCCACTGCTGGTCCTCCTGGGGGCACCTGGTATTTTTGGCCACTGTGTGACACAGAGTGTTTGACTGGACGGGCTGTCGGCCTGATCCAACATTGGCTTCTCTTATGTTCTTAAGTCCATCCACGTGCTTTCTCCATCATGGCCCCCACCTTGAGGAGGTCCAGAAGGCTCCAGCTCTCCCGGCTTTCTGCAAACGATGTAAAACTGAACTACTCAAGAGGGCTTTTCTGCGCAGGGTTAGCAGGGCTGCCCCGTGCAATGCCGGTTTCACAACCTTGCCTGAATACATAATTGGGGAGACTGGGGTTTCTACTGCTGCGTTTCGTTTACTGTAAGTCAGATCCTATTTATGTCATTTCTGTACTGCTTCAGGTGTCATGGGAATACTCATGGCTCTGCTTCAGTTCTTTCTGATGGTTCCGGACTTCTAAAATCCAAACGCATGGGTTATCGCATGTACCATTTTGTTGATCGTCCTGACTCTCTCTACGTAATCCGCCTTGAGACCCTGGGAGAAAGGCGGACTATGAATAACGTAAATGGAGTGAAATACTGTGTTGGCGTCCCATTCCCCCCACCACCACCCCAGAGCCCGAAGAGACGGTGGACGTGGTTCTTTCTCCCTGCCTCAGTCACTATTCTGTTAGGCTGCAAGAGAGTGGCTGGGCCCCTGGCTTTGTGGTCGAGTCAGGACCTGAGATCCAGTGGCCTGAGTTTAGCCCTTCCTACCACAACCCCTCCCCGGCCGTCCTTTGCTTGTTCTGCAATTGCTTGCTGCTTTCTAAATTCTTACTAGAATTGCGCTTGCTTGTGACGTCTTATGAAGTTCTGTTTGCAACCCGGAGCTGATGAGTCAGGGAAGCGGCCCAATGCCACAAGAGACTCACCTGTGGAACCAGCGATCCAAAGGAGGAGGTGTTCAGCCGGAGTTTAGACTCCTTGGGAATCTGGAGGGAGAGAAGGAGGCATTTGGGGATGGGAGAACAGAGAGGCCGTTTGGAAGAGCTCAGATCCGCCCTCAGAATTTCTGGCTAGCAGTCCGAGCTGTAACCGGTCCCAAAACTGGCTAGGAAAGCCAGGACTCAGCAGTGGGACATACAAAGTATAAATATGTCCTGCTGTCTTGCCATCAGGAGGTTTGCCCTTTGAGGCTGATGAGCGGCCTGAACTGCAAGCAGTTTATCTAAGGGGGAGCAAAGCTCTTGATGGAGTTGCAGAAAAGGAAGCGTCTGACACAGCAGATTTGGACAACAGGTGCATTTATACACTGATTCCTGGGGGTTTTTGGTAAATGAAGGCCTGGACAATTCTGGAGGGAGGTGTGGTGTTTTCTAGAGGGAAGGGAGAAACCTCCTGACTGAAACAACTTTGGCCCATTCTGCTAATCCGGCCGCCCCTCCTTACCATGTCGTCCGTGATGTCGTAGGTCAGGGCGCCCGCTTGGTAGTAGACGTAGCCGGCGGTGTTGAACAGATAACTGGAGACGCCGAAATACAGCATGCGGTCATGATCCACGGGGAAAGGCAAAGCAGGCGGTGGGAAGGGGGCAGCAGAGCGATGAGCGAGGGAAAAGAATTCACCCTGATAAGAGAGGAAGCAGAAAGAAACCCGGGGAAGGTTGGGGAAGACGTTGGACTCAGACAGACTGGGAAAAAAAACAATCTGGATTTCTACTTCCAGTGTCAGAGCCAGGCTTTCCAGCTCAGCAATCTGGAATGAAGAGAAACATTTTCTACAAACTCAGCAACAGGTTAAAAATCCAAGCCTAGATTCCAAAATATTAGCCAGTTTAGATTCAGGACACCTCCTTCCTTCCTTCCTTCCTTCCTTCCTTCCTTCCTTCCTTCCTTCCTTCCTTCCTTCCTTCCTTCCTTCCTTCCTTCCTTCCTTCCTTCTCCAGCTCAACCCAGCCGCTCCTTCCTTCCTTCCTTCCTTCCTTCTCCAGCTCAACCCAGCCGCTCCTTCCTTCCTTCCTTCCTTCCTTCCTTCTCCAGCTCAACCCAGCCGCTCCTTCCTTTCCTTCCTTCCTTCCTTCCTTCTCCAGCTCAACCCAGCCGCTCCTTCTTTCCTTCTTTCCTTCTTTCCTTCTTTCCTTCTTTCCTTCCTTCCTTCCTTCCTTCCTTCTCCAGCTCAACCCAGCCACTCCTTCCTTCCTTCCTTCCTTCTCCAGCTCAACCCAGCCGCTCCTTCCTTCCTTCCTTCTCCAGCTCAACCCAGCCGCTCCTTCCTTCCTTCCTTCCTTCCTTCCTTCCTTCCTTCCTTCCTTCCTTCCTTCCTTCCTTCTCCAGCTCAACCCAGCCGCTCCTTCCTTCCTTCCTTCCTTCCTTCCTTCCTTCCTTCCTTCCTTCTCCAGCTCAACCCAGCCGCTCCTTCCTTCCTTCTCCAGCTCAACCCAGCCGCTCCTTCCTTCCTTCCTTCCTTCCTTCCTTCCTTCCTTCCTTCCTTCCTTCTTTCCTTCCTTCTCCAGCTCAACCCAGCCGCTCCTTCCTTCCTTCCTTCCTTCCTTCTCCAGCTCAACCCAGCCGCTCCTTCCTTCCTTCCTTCCTTCCTTCTCCAGCTCAACCCAGCCGCTCCTTCCTTCCTTCCTTCCTTCCTTCCTTCCTTCCTTCCTTCCTTCCTTCCTTCCTTCCTTCCTTCCTTCCTTCCTTCCTTCCTTCCTTCCTTCCTTCTCCAGCTCAACCAAGCCGTCCTTCCTTCCTTCCTTCCTTCCTTCCTTCCTTCCTTCCTTCCTTCCTTCCTTCCTTCCTTCCTTCCTTCCTTCCTTCTCCAGCTCAATCCAGCCGCTCCTTCCTTCCTTCCTTCCTTCCTTCCTTCTCCAGCTCAACCCAGCTGCTCCTTCCTTCCTTCCTTCCTTCCTTCCTTCTCCAGCTCAACCCAGCCGCTCCTTCCTTCTTTCCTTCCTCCCTCCCTCCCTTCCTTCTCCAGCTCAACCCAGCCGCTCCTTCCTTCCTTCCTTCCTTCCTCCCTCCCTTCCTTCCTTCTCCAGCTCAACCCAGCTGCTCCTTCCTTCCTTCCTTCCTTCCTTCTCCAGCTCAACCCAGCCGCTCCTTCCTTCCTTCCTTCCTTCCTTCCTTCCTTCCTTCCTTCCTTCCTTCCTTCCTTCTCCAGCTCAACCCAGCTGCTCCTTCCTTCCTTCCTTCTCCAGCTCAACCCAGCCGCTCCTTCCTTCCTTCCTTCCTTCCTTCTCCAGCTCAACCCAGCCGCTCCTTCCTTCCTTCCTTCCTTCCTTCCTTCCTTCCTTCCTTCCTTCCTTCCTTCCTTCCTTCTCCAGCTCAACCCAGCCGCTCCTTCCTTCCTTCCTTCCTTCCTTCCTTCCTTCCTTCCTTCCTTCCTTCCTTCCTTCTCCAGCTCAACCCAGCCGCTCCTTCCTTCCTTCCTTCCTTCCTTCCTTCCTTCCTTCCTTCCTTCCTTCCTTCCTTCTCCAGCTCAACCCAGCCGCTCCTTCCTTCCTTCCTTCTCCAGCTCAACCCAGCCGCTCCTTCCTTCCTTCCTTCCTTCCTTCTTTCCTTCCTTCCTTCCTTCCTTCTCCAGCTCAACCCAGCCGCTCCTTCCTTCCTTCCTTCCTTCCTTCTCCAGCCAAACCCAGCCGCTCCTTCCTTCCTTCCTTCTTTCCTTCCTTCCTTTCTTCCTTCCTTCCTTCCTTCCTTCCTGGAAGCTCTCCTGTGTCTTCGGTGGCCACAGGACAGGCTGCGACTTCCCCCAGGAACAGCTCCTCAATATCATCTGAACTGACTCCCGAAAGGCCTCCTGCTCAAGGGTCAGTCGCTGTTGCTCCTTCACGTCTCTGTCAAGCGCTTAAAAGAAGCACCGGGTGCTGCAGGAAGAAGGCGGGTCTCCCACCTCCCTCAAGGCAGGGCCCACCAGGAGAGCCAGAGGGGAGTCCGGCGGCACCGACCAGATTTCGCGGGGATCAGCCTTTGGGGGGTGTCAAAGCTCCGTCCATCAGATATCTGACAAAGGGAGCGTTGACACTTGAAAAAGTTTATTCCCTGGAAATCTGGTTGGTCTTCCAGGTGCTCCTGGACTTGACTCTTGCTGTCCTGCCACAGGCCAACACGGCCGCCCACCAGGACTCAGTAGAGAGGGATGGAGAGAATAAGGAGAACTGCAGCTCATCAAGAACAGCCCCATGGAGACTACTTAAGAGCAAAAGGAGGCCACAGTAACCCACCACCTCCTCCTCCGCCTCCTCCTCCTGGCACCCTCCTCTTCCCCTACCTTCAGGTCCAGATCCAGGGAGTCACTTGTTGCGACAGGAGGACCAACCAGGGAGTAATCGATCCCGGACACCTTGTCGATCTTTGCCATGACTGCGAGACAGAAGTGGAAGTCAGGGGACTGTCCGCTTGGTTGTGTGACTCTGCCTTCCCCCAGATGTCTTCAGGGTGTGGTCCTAAAAAGCCCAAAGATACCCTTAAGGTGGTCTGGTGGTCCTTCCCCCATGTACTCTTGGGCCTTCAGGATAATTTCAAGTGGAACGCATGCCTTGTTGAAAGGAAGCAAGAAATAAACGAGGCCGTGCAGTCAAAATCTGCAGGAGAGAGGAGAGGAGAGGAACCCAGGACCAAAGTCCTCTGTGGTTCAGGCCCACGCCAACATCTTAAGATGTGGCACAGATGACTTTCCCCCCCAAAGGCAGTTCCTTCTGCATCTTCCTTGGTATCCTCCAAAGGACACTGCTGGGGCTGGTTCTGGAGATGACACGAAAGAGGATCCCCAAATCCTGGCCGGGAAGGAAGTTCAGAAAGGGGCCCTCCACAATGATCCCAGCACCAAGAGCCCAAAGTGTTCTCCTCTCCCAGGGGCAAGACATGAGAGACAGCGTCCACCATCTTGAATGCCCCAGTGGACAGAGGGACACTTGGGGCAGGGCGCGGGGTACTAGTTCTCCTTCTATTTGCTGTCTTCCGGCTCATTCCTGCCCCCGCCCGCGTTGCCCCTCACCTGGCAGGGTCTGCAGATAGGGCTGCAGTCTGGAGCTGACAGAACTGGACACCACTTTGCAGACCTGTGAGAGAGAGCGAGAGAGCAGGGGAGACCGTGTCGATGACCGTCTGTCTCCCTGGTTGGAGAGCAACACCTGGCATTTCTAGGTCCCTGCCCCGGGGGCAAAGCAACTCAACAATGCTCCCTCGAAGCTCTGAAGTCTTGTGAGCAAAAGTTCTACTTTGTAGCTGCTGGCATTGAAGTTGTGAGCGAGAGATTGGGCCATGGCATAAATTCCTGAGCTGAGACAAAAAATGTGTGAGCCGGAGGCTAAAAAACTGTGAGCTGGCTCACACTCACTCAGCTTAGAGGGACTATTGGTGGGGATCTGGGATGAGATCCAGCCTGGATTGATGGAAACCAGCAAGGCACTTCTTAGCTCTCCTCCGTGGCAGAGAAGAGATCTGTAACCAGAAACTGGGCAGCCCATTTGACCCACAGCAATTTGGGTTCCTGGTCAAGAAGACCCATCGTCTCCTTTGGTTCCTCTGCCCTGCAGGCCTTTGCTGCCCACTAGATGGCGCCAGATCCAGCCAGTTCACCTCTCAGTGGCATCTAAATGCTGTTTATTCCAGGGGTGTCAAACATCTGGCCCCAGAAAGGCAGGAGGTTGTGGGGGGGAGCAGGCACACGGGCACCCATGGTGAGGTGGGTGTAGTCAGAAGTCTCGAGAAGTTAAAGGAAATAGCTACAGCAAGGTATCCCTTGGGGAAAAACTTAGTCTTGTGTAAGATTAAATGCATTTATTGGGGCTTCTGTGGTTTCCCCAGCAAACCAATTGCTTTCACTCCTATGGAATTCACTGCCACAGGAGGTGGTGGCAGCTACAAGCATGGATGGCTTCAAGAGGGAATTAGATAAGCATATGGAGCAGAAGTCCATCAGTGGCTATTAGCCATAGGGTATAGATGGGAACTCTCAGTCTGGGGCAGGTGATGCACTCTATTCTTGGTGCTGGAGGGGGCAGCAGTGGGAGGGCTTCTAGTGTCCTGACCCCACTGCTGGACCTCCTGATGGCACCTGGTATATTTTGGCCACTGTGTGACAGAGTGTTGGACTAGATGGGCCATTGGCCTGATTCAACATTGGCTTCTCTTATGTTCTTATGTTCTTAAAGGTAAAGGTAAAGGTTCCCTTGCTCGAAAGCCAGTCGAATCCGACTCTAGGGTTGCGGTGCTCATCTCCGTTTCAAAGCCGAAGAGCCAGCGCTGTCCGAAGACGTTTCCGTGGTCATGTGGCCGGCATGACTAAACACCAAGGCGCACGGAACGCTGTTACCTTCCCACCGAAGTGGTACCTATTTATCTACTTGCAATTTCTTGCTTTCAGACTGCTAGGTTGGCAGGAGCTGGAACCAGAGACGGGCGCTCACTCCATCATGCGGCACCCGGGTCTCGAACTGCTGAACTACCGACCTTCCACAGCCTGCAGTTCAACGTCTTAACCACTTGAGCCACCACAGCTCCTTATGTTCTTATATTGAATCAATTCCTTTTGTTTCTATTTTGAGTAAAAATCCCCAATATCATTAACTGGGTTTGCTTGTGTCCTTTATAAAGTTGATATCTCTGGTACTGGGCATGTCATTTCATGGCACACGTGGCCCGGCCTGAAAAAGTAACTTTTAGGCCCTCATAAACAGCAACAACAAAAACGAGTTTGACACCTCTAGTCTCTAGTCTAGAGAGCCAGTTTGGTGTCGTAGTGAAGTGCATGGACTCTAATCTGGGAGAAGCGGATTTGACTCCCCACGCCACCACTTGCAGCTGCTGGATGACCTTGGGCAAGCCACAGTTCAGTCAGAGCTGTTCTCTCAAGGGCAGTTCTGTCAAGAGCTCTCTCAGCCCCGCCTACCTCACAGGGAGTCTGTTGTGGGAAAGGGAAAGGAGTCTGTAAGCCCCTTTGAGACTCTGAGGGAAGGGCAGGGTATAAATCCAATCTCCTCCTCTTCTTCTACCTCACAGGGTGCCTATTGTGGGGGAGGAAGGGAAAGGAATTTGTAAGCCGCTCTGAGACTCCAAGGGAAGGGTGGGGTATAAATCCAATCTCCTCCTCCTCCTCCTCCTCTTCTTCTTCTTCTTCTTCTTCTTCTTCTTCTTCTTCTTCTTCTTCTTCTTCTTCTTCTTCTTCTTCTTCTTCTTCTCTCCTCCTCCTCCTCCTCCTCCTCCTCCTCCTCCTCCTCCTCCTCCTCTTCTTCTTCTTCTTCTTCTTCTTCTTCTTCCTCCTCCTCCTCCTCCTCCTCCTCCTCCTCCTCCTCCTCCTCCTCCTCCTCTCCTCCTCCTCCTCCTCCTCCTCCTCCTCCTCCTCCTTATGTGGACTTTTCAAGAGCCTGTGGTTCTCTCCAATCCTTCCTGCGCCCTCAGAGACGGCAGCCGGTGCCAGAAACTCATGTAGCAATTATCGCAAACAGCCTGTCTACATGTCCTGGCACAGGCTGCCCGCCAGCCAGCTTTTACAAAGAGGAAAAGGTGTCACTGTTGGAGGTGGGGCTCACTCCGTTAGAGAAAGGCCTGTTTAATCAGGGGTGTGGATTTCTGCCCCCAGATCTGCAAACAAAAAGGCCTTTCTGAATGCTGGGGGATGCCCGGCCTGGTTTGGTTGGCCCTCGCCAACCCTTAACACTCATTTCACTGACCAGAGCAGGGAGCAAGCGGCAAGTTGAAAGAAGAACGGTCTTGTCAGCTGTGGAAGAACGCGGCAGGACTTATGCGGTGTGACCTGCTGCATGGGGGCGGTTGTAGTGATTCTGGGTCCAGGGTGGGGCCTCCAAATTACTGCTCCCCCACTGATCCAAGCAAAGGGTAGCCTCTGCGGCTGCCCTCAAGGGGGTGGGCATGAGCCCCAGACATGGCAGCAGGCAGCCAGGCCAGTGGGCAGAGCCCTCCCCATGGCGATGCATCTTCCCCACCATGACATGGCCCCTTCTGGCCCACGGGGGCTCCCCGCTTTCCCTACACTGGGAGGATGAGAAGTCCCTCACCGTCTCTCCGGCACTGGCACGGCTTCTCAATCGGCTCTCTCCCCTCCTTCCCCTGCATGGCACATAGCTGGCTGCCGTGCCATCTGGTGCCAATGACTTGCCTGATGCCCACCCTCATTGCTTTGGCATGGAGTGGTGGACAGCGCTGTGGGACACCAGGGTGGTTGAGGGCGTGTGGGAGGTGCCCCATTTGGCCCTTGACTAGGACTGCCCCTCGACCTGCAGCATACAGCTGATACAGACTATGGGCAGCCGCTTGGTTTATTATTTAGCCCCAGAGGGGCTCCCGGTAACCACTCCTGATTTCTGTGTGCTTCCTTGTGATTGAATGTGTGTGATTGTGTGTGTAGAACTCTGGGGCAAGGGATGCTCTGTCTTCTTGGTGTTTGGGGAAGGGTCAACAGTGGGAGGGGCTTCTAGTGTCCTGGCCCCACTAGTGGGCCTCCTGATGGCACCTGGTCTTTTTGGCTGCTGTGTGACAGAGTGTTGGACTGGAGGGGCCGTTGGCCTGATCCAACATTGGCTTCTCTTGTGTTCTCTTATGTTCTTATAAGAGGGAATTAGATAAGCATATGGAGCAGAGGTCCATCAGTGGCTATGAGCCACAAGGTATAGATAGGAACTCTCAGTCTGGGGCAAGTGATGCTCTGTATTCTTGGTCCTTGGGGGGGACAACAGTGGGAGCGTTTCTGGTGTCTTGGCCCAACTGCTGGACCTCCTGATGGCCCCTGATATTTTTGGCCACTGTGTGACAGAGTGTTGGACTGGATGGACCATTGGCCTGATCCAACATTGGCTTCTCTTATGTTCTTATGTTCTTATATTATGTCTGTGCATGAAGCATACAAGAGCTGAAATCGGAGGCAACACACCAGAAGTGGCCAGTGTGGCTTTCTTGGCTTGCCATTACAGCCCCCAGCTTTGCACTGCCATTTCTGAGCATGTAAAGAGTTTCTTTCCCCATCACTGTGAGCAGCTAGTCCACAGATGTGCGAGGGAGAAAGACCAGGCTAGAAGGTGTGGTGGTATCACATCTGATACTCTTGGTCATAGAAGTTGGGCGTGGCAGCAAAGGAACCGGGGGCCATGGCTCAGTGGCAGGGCACCTGTTGGGCACGCAGAAGGTTCCCGGGTTCCATCTCCACTTAAGGGATATCCAGGGGATGGAGAAGACCCTTCTGGGCCCAAGATTCTGCAGAGGTCAGGGGAGGGGTCGTGGATCAGTGGCAGAGCCTCTGCTTGGCATGCAGAAGGTCCCCGGTTCAATCCCCGGCATCTCCAGTTATAAGGACCAGGCAGGAGGTGATGGGAAAGACCTTGACCTAAGACCCTGGCTCAGTGGCAGAGCCTCTGCTTGGCATGCAGAAGGTCCCAGGTCCAGTCCCCGGCATCTCCACTGAAGAATAAGTTCAAGTAGGAGGTGATGGGAAAGACCTCCTCTGCATGAGTCCCTGGAGAGGTGGTGCCACAGGAGGTGGTGGCAGCTGCAAGCATGGACAGTTTCAAGAGGGAATTAGATAAACATCTGGAGCAGAGGTCCATCAGTGGCTATTAGCCACAGGGGATAGATGGGAACTCTCAGTCTGGGGCAGGTGATGCACTCTATTCTTGGTGCTGGAGGGGGCAGAAGTGGGAGGGCTTCTAGTGCCCTGGCCCCACTGCTGGACCTCCTGATGGCCCCTGGTATATTTTGGCCGCTGTGTGACAGAGTGTCGGACTAGATGGGCCACTGGCCTGATTCAACATTGGCTTCTCTTATGTTCTTATGTTCTTAAAGGTAAAGGTAAAGGTTCCCTTGCTCGAAAGCCAGTCGAATCCAACTTCTCTTATGTTCTTATGAGAGCCACTGCCTGTCTCAGTCGACAGTATTGAACTTGATGGACTGATGGTTTGATTCACTAGAAGGCACCTTCATGCACCCTCACGGGAAGCCACGGTGACCTAAACTGAAAGTAGGGTTGCCAGTCTCCAGGTGGGCCCTGGAGATCACCTGGAGTTACAGCTGATCTCCAGGCTAACGGAGAGATCAGTTTCCCCTGGAGGAAAGAGGTGCTTTGGAGGGTGGACTCTGGGGCACTGCACCCCGCTGAGGTCTCCCTGTCCTCCCCAGGCTCCACATCCAAATCTCCAGGAATTACCAAATCTACACTTGGCGTCCCTAACTGAGAGCGATGGTCTCCCTTGCCTTACGGCAGCTTAATATCTTCCACAGCCCCCCATTTTGAAGCCCCCTGCTGGCTTTACCTGGTCTTCCATGGCCTTCCTTAAGGCGGACTCGATTCGACTGTCAAAGAGATTGTACAACCAGCTGTGGAGAGAAAGGAAACCGAGTATTGGGGAGGGGGATCACAGCAGGATTTATACCCCGCCCTTCTGGAGGAGTCAGCAGGGGGTCCCCACAGACCAGAGAAGGTGCCCCCCCTTCCTGAGCTGAGACAAAAATGTGTGAGCCGGAGGTTTAAAAACTGTGAGCTAGCTCACACTAACTCAGCTTAGAGGGAACGCTGCTCTGGAGCCATCCTTCCTGAGCGAAGACAAAAATCTGTGAGCAGGAGGCTAGAAAACTGTGAGCTGGCTCACACTCACTCAGCTTAGAGGGAACACTGCTCGCAGGCTGCGCCAGAGTCCCCCAGAGACAGCTGCCACTCAAAACGGATGAGGCCACATAGGACTTCAGGACTTCTTCTTACAGGTATCACCCCCACCCCCGCTCCCGATAGTATCACTCAAACCCAAAGCACAGTCAAAACAAGCTTAGCCAGGTTGATGGGGTGGTGGTGAACGGTGCCGCCAAGTCGCAACCAACTTGTGGAGGCCCTGAACATTTTCAAAGCAAGAGGTGTTCAGAGTTGGTTTGCCATCGCCTGCCTCTGGGTGGCGACCCTGGGACTCCCTTGGCAGTCTCCCATCCAAGTACTCACCTGGGCCGACCCTGCTTAGCTTCTGAGATCTGATGAGATCAGGCTAGCCTGGGCCATCCAAGTCAGGGAAGACAAACAGCACTGGCTTACCACTACCTGCCTCTGGAGGGGCCATGGCTCAGTGGAAGAGCCTCTGCTTGGCATGCAGAAGGTCCCAGGTCCAATCCCCGGCATCTCCAGTTCAAAAGGACCAGGAAGTAGGTGATGGGAAAGACCTCCGCCTGAGACCCTGGAGAGCTGTGGAGAGGGGCCGTGGCTCAGTGGCAGAGCCTCTGGCTTGGCATGCAGAAGGTCCCCGGTTCAATCCCCAGCATCTCCAGTTAAAAAGGACCAGGCAGGAGGTGATGGGAAAGACCTCAGCCTGAGACCCTGGAGAGCTGTAAAGAGGGGCTGTGGCTCAGTGGCAGAGCCTCTGCTTGGCGTGCAGAAGGTCCCAGGTTCAATCCCCGGCATCTCCAATTAAAAAGGACCAGGCAGGAGGTGATGGGAAAGACCTCAGCCTGAGACCCTGGAGAGCTGTAAAGAGGGGCTGTGGCTCAGTGGCAGAGCCTCTGCTTGGCATGCAGAAGGTCCCAGGTTCAATCCCCGGCATCTCCAATTAAAAGGACCAGGCAGGAGGTGATGGGAAAGACCTCTGCCTGAGACCCTGGAGAGCTGTAAAGAGGGGCTGTGGCTCAGTGGAAGAGCCTCTGCTTGGCATGCAGAAGGTCCCAGGTTCAATCCCCGGCATCTCCTGTTAAAAAGGACCAGGCAGTAGGTGATGTGAAAGACCTCAGCCTGAGACCCTAGAGAGCTGTAAAGAGGGGCCGTGGCTCAGTGGAAGAGCCTCTGCTGGGCATGCAGAAGGTCCCCGGTTCAATCCCCGGCATCTCCTGTTAAAAAGGACCAGGGAGTAGGTGATGTGAAAGACCTCAGCCTGAGACCCTAGAGAGCTGTAAAGAGGGGCCGTGGCTCAGTGGCAGAGCCTCTGCTTGGCATGCAGAAGGTCCCCGGTTCAATCCCTGGTATCTCCAGTTAAAAAGGACCAGGCAGTAGGCGATGTGGAAGACCTCAGCCTGAGACCCCAGAGAGCTGTAAAGAGGGGCTGTGGCTCAGTGGCAGAGCATCTGCTTGACATGCAGAAGGTTCCAGGTTCAATCCCCGGCATCTCCAGTTAAAAAGGACCAGGCAGTAGGTGATGGGAAACATCTTAGCCTGAGACCCTGGAGAGCTGTAGAGAGGGGCCGTGGCTCAGTAGCAGAGCCTCTGGCTTGGCATGCAGAAGGTCCCCGGTTCAATCCCCAGCATCTCCAGTTAAAAAGGACCAGGCAGGAGCTGATGGGAAAGACCTCAGCCTGAGACCCTGGAGAGCTGTAAAGAGGGGCCGTGGCTCAGTGGCAGAGCCTCTGCTTGGCGTGCAGAAGGTCCCAGGTTCAATCCCCGGCATCTCCAATTAAAAAGGACCAGGCAGGAGGGGATGGGAAAGACATCCACCTGAGACCCTGGAGAGCTGTAAAGAGGGGCCGTGGCTCAGTGGCAGAGCCTCTGCTTGGCATGCAGAAGGTCCCAGGTTCAATCCCTGGCATCTCCAGTTGAAAGGACCAGGCAGTAGGTGATGTGAACAGTGACCCTGCACTTCTTGGGGGTCAGATCAGGGCTGACCCTGCTTACTTCCGAGATCTGATGAGATTGGGCCATCCTGGGCCATCCAGGTCAACGCCAGGTCGACACACATACCTCCATTTGCCATGAATGCGCACTCGGACTTTGGCGATGTGGGTGCTGCACCCGGAGGTGTCTGCAGTGAGCCTCCCGGCAGAATCGTTGCCCAGCCTCAAGCCCACGGAGATGGAGATCCCTTCGATCTTCAGGTCGAACGAGCCGTGGTCGCTCCTGTTCAGAAACAGCAAAGGGTTCTGTTCGATGGGAGCAGAGGGTCTTCACCGGCAGAAGAGCAGAGCTAGCTGAGCTCAGAAAACAAACCGACAATGGAGGGGCACACAGGATCACCCTCATTCCAGATCGTAACATATAGCTGGGAGGGACCTCGAGGGTCATCTAGTCCAACCCCACTCTGCACAATGCAGGAAATCCACAACTATCCTCTCTCGACTTCCCCAGCGACCCCGGATCTATGCCCAGGTGTTCGATAGCAGAATGTAGTTACTGGGGGGAGGAAGGATGGGCACACATGTTGCACATGCCCCAAAGCGCTGAGGACGGATTACTAGTTTGCACATTCTACAACTGCTCTGGGCGGATGGCCGGCACCTACCCTGCTCCTTCCTCCCCCTCCATCGGGGGGAACAGGGGCAGAGCAGAGGGTCCCTCTGCTATTCCTCGCTGCTGTGCCTCACCACATCTGACCCTGCTAGAGGCAGGAGGAGGGGAGGCAGGCCGTGGTGCTCTGGCACGCCATTTGGAGCTAGGAGGGCAGGTGCCATCCCACCCTCCCACCAGGGGATAAAGAGGCAGGCCCCACGGCCAGCGGACAAAGGAGATGGGCAGCAGCTTCTCCGGTTGAGGAGGGCACAAAGAGGACCTTGTCTTTCTCCACCCAAGGGTGGCTTGGGCCCTGTAAAGGTAAAGGTTCCCCTTGCTCGAAAGCCAGTCGAATCTGACTCTAGGGTTGCAGTGCTCATCTCCGTTTCCAAGCCAAAGAGCCGGCGCTGTCCGAAGACATTTCCGTGGTCAGGTGGCCGGCACGACTAGACACCGAGGCATGCGGAACACTGTTACCTTCCCACCATATTTATCTACTGGCAATTTCTTGCTTTCGAACTGCTAGGTTGGCAGGAGCTGGGGCCAGAGACGGGAGCTCACTCTGTCATGCGGCACTCAGGTCTCGAACTGCCGCACTGCTGACCTTCTGGTCTACAGCTCAGCGTCTTAACCACTTGGGACCCTGGGGGAGCCCCAAATCCAAGGGTCAGCCCTGAGTTCAGGGCAATGGGAAGAGTGACCTGTGGCCTTGAAGCTTCCTGGCACCTTTCCTTAGCCACTCGGCCCTCCCTGATCCCAGCCTGCCTGGTTCAAATTAGTGCCCACCGGTGGCGGAAGAGGATTCCCCCTCCTCTTTCCCTTCCCACCACCAAGAGGACGGCATCCTCTTGCATGGGCTGCCCCAATGACATTTGCAAAGATATCCCAGGCATGACTGCTGACAGATTAGGGCTCCAGAGACTGCCGGGCCATGTTGCCCCCTTTGATGGGCATCTTTGCAAATGCTAAGTCATGTGCCAGGCCTTGCAGATGCACTCAGGCCTGGTGCATACAGAGCACTAGGGCTTCCCCAGTACTCCATACATTTTGCATTCTGGTAAAGTGCAAATCCCATTAACAAGAGCAAAATAATACCAGGCGTCCTGCTGAAGTGTGTTTTGGCATTCTGGTAAAGTGCAAATCCCATTAACAGCAGCACAGGGATACCAGGCGGTACAACTCAACTAAAATGACACAACAGTCCTGAGGCATGTTAAAGACTGGCAAAGCATCAGCTTTCCTGTGGAGCTATGCCTCCCTGTGGAGTTATGCCCCCTGCATGGTGCACTGCAGTAACTTCCCATGTGAAAAAGAACCATCCACTGCCAGCAAAATCTGCAGCCATGTGCAGATGTGGCCTGACAGCACAAAACAGTGAGATGGCCACCTACGATCAACTATTACTGTAAGCTGCTCTGAACCACAAAGAAAGGTGGGGTAGAGACGTTTTAATCAATAAATGAACCTGGTGGCAGTGAGCCACGACTGCCTGCCCTCTGCTCCCCTCTAACTCCTGGATGCTGGGGATGAAGCGGAAGGGATGCCAGTGGCCACCCCAGGGACAGTCACTGTGCTTAGATGGTGAGAGTCTGACCCAGCAGGGCCAATCTCATGTCGGTGTGCAAGAGCAGCTTCTGCCAGCGATCCCCTGGGCTCAGCGAGTGTGAACATTAGAAAGGACAGGAAGTGACGACGGACTTACAGCACCCGCTTCTTCTTCACCCTCCAATCCCCTGAGATCTCGGCGAAGGCGTTGGTGACGGAGACTTTAAGGCCCACATTTGGGACGGGCGCGATTGTTGAGCTTGGCAGCTGGAAGGACTGGATTTTCAAGCTTCAGAAAAAGAGAAAGGAGAAGGCGGTTGGGGTGGAGAGGCAGTTTGCATGTGCCCAAGCAGGGCCAGGCGGGAGTGTCCTGAAGTGCGTTGGGGCTGGCTCCCCCCCCTCCATCTCCAGCTTCCTTTGGAGGGACTGCCTGATAGGGGACATTCAAGCTGCCCGAAGCCCTCCTTCTCTCCCTAGCAGGTGTCCCCCAACCTTTCTGAGCCTGTGGGCACCTTTGGCATTCTGGCAGGAGGCCCTGGGCGCAACAGGGAGGGTGGGGTATACATTTAATAAATAAATAAAACCAGGGCTCTTTTGTAGCAGGAACTCCTTTGCATATTAGGCGATAACACCCCCCCCCCCATGTAGCCAATCTTCCAAGAGCTTACAGTAGCCCCTGTAAGAACAGCCCTGTAAGCTCTTGGAGGATTGGCTACATTGGGGGGGGGTGTCGCCTAATCTGCAACGGAGTTCCTGCTACAAAAAGAGCCCTGAATAAATCCACAAAATGGCCATGTAATGATTTCTCGTTTTGGTGTGTGTGTGTGTTTCTTTAAATGTTCATTTTGACTGTGGTAATGTAAGGAGAGTGATAGAGGGAGACAAGTGTGATGTGATTGGCTGAAGACTGAGTGTGGGAGGAGAGATGTCTCTGAGGAGATTCTGTGTATGAAGTTTGGGGGAGAGAGCATAGTCTGCGTGACTAGGAGAGTTCGAGTCTATTCTGTGTGAATAAGACAAAGAGTTTCGGCTATGTGGCTATATATATGAGACAGAGAGATTAGACTGAGTGTCTACGCCTGTCAGAGTGGAGTTTGGAGTTTGAGAGACTGTTCGTGACACCAAGCTTTGCCAGTTATATTTACAAGTTCCTTTCTTCTGCACCAGTTCAAAATAACCAGAAACCTATTTTGTTCTTTATCAACTAAATCATTTTTTTGTTTAAACTTATCCCAGAAATCAGAATACTCCTTCCTCAGGGCCACATAGTCCTCTGAAGTGCCCAGACCCTAAGGGGTCATTCTACCAAAAGAGAGATCTGGAATTTTGAATTCCTGGTGGCAGCAGAGATCTACCAAGCTTAGGTACGCAGAGAGTGTTTTAAAGGTAAAACCGTCTCCCCAGTAAGCGAGGACGCCACAGGCCATGACAGGAGGCAGAGACACACACACAGAAAGGAAGCCCAAGCCCAGGGAGAAGAGGGATTGTGTACAAAATCACACTGGGGGAAAAAAGGAGCGTTAGAGAGAATAAAACCAACACTGCATTCAGAGATGCCAGCCTCCAAGTGGGGCCTGCAAACCTCCTGCTTTTACTATTGATCTCCAGATGAGAAAGATCAGTTTCCCTGGAGAAAACAGCTGTTTGGAGGCTGGACTCCAGGGCATTTGACCGCACTGGGGTGTCCCCTCCTCTCCCCTCCCCAAATCCCGCCCTCCCCAGGATCCACCCCTCAAATCTCCTGGTGTTCCCAAATCCAGAGCCGAGAACCCTGACTGCCACCACCCAGACACGGTTATTTGAATCTGATTGGTCCAACCGATCTCTGGTGGCCACTCAGAAGCCCTACTGGTCAGGAGCCCCACCTGGGCCCGCCCACCCACTTCCTCAAAACACCTGGCAGGTGCCAGGAAAGGTATCAGTGGGCACTCAAGGGCACCAGGTTGGGGGCCCCCTGTTCTAAAGCAATGAACCTGTCAGAACGTTTGGACCGCCGAGGATTCTCTACGGCTGCAGCTGCCAGCAGGGCCTTGCTGTGTCAGGTTCAGGGCTCCGAATAGCTGGAGGATGTTTGCTCGAAGGGACCTCTAATCTGGGAGAACCGGATTTGATTCCCTACTCCTACACTCACACCTGGCTGGATGACCTTGGGCAAGCCATAGTTCTGATAAGAGCTGTCCTTGAAAAAGAGCCATTTCTGTCAGAGCTCTCTCAGCCCCACCGGGTAGTGAAGGGCGGGATATAAATCCAATCTCTTCTCTTCTTCTTCTACCTCCCAGGGTGTCTGTTGTGGGGAGGGGAAGGGAAAGGACTTTGTCAGCCACTCTGAGACTCCTTTGGGTAGTGAAGAGCGGGGTATAAATCCAATCTCCTCCTCCTCCTCCTCCTCCTCCTCCTCCTCCTCCTCCTCCTCCTCCTCCTCCTCCTCCTCCTCCTCCTCTTCTTCTTCTTCTTCTTCTTCTTCTTCTTCTTCTTCTTCTTCTTCTTCTTCTTCTTCTTCTTCTTCCTCCTCCTCCTCCTCCTCCTCCTCCTCCTCCTCCTCACAGGGGGTGTCTGTTGTGGGGAGGGGAAGGGAAAGGAGCTTGTCAGCCGCTCTGAGACTCCTTTGGGTAGTGAAGGGTGGGGTATAAATCCAATCTCTTCCTCTTCTTCTTCATTGCTCGAAGGTGGTTCCCCGACGGCTCTGTTGAAGTGCCCAGCAGGGCTCGGTGGAGGTGCCCCTTCCAGCAGCACGAAGGGGGCGGGGGTAGGCTTGCCAGCCTCCAGGTGGGGCCTGGGGGGATCTCCCGCTTTTACAACTGTTCTCCAGCTGACAAGAGATCAGCTCCCTGGGAGAAAATGGCTGCTTTGAAGGGTGGACTCTATGGCGTTGTCCCACGCTGAGAGGCCCCTCCCCTCCCCAAACCCTCCCCTCCTCTGACTCCACCCCCCAAAGTCTCCAGGTATTTCCCAACCCAGATCTGGCAACCCTTGGCGGGGGCGTGTCTGCATGTGAAGAAAGAGCAGTTGGAGGTCTGGCAGAGACAGAGAGGGAAGCAGACGGACCACTGCTGTAAAGGGGTGTGTGTGTGTGTGAAGCACCTACTTACATGGCGATTCCCCCCCCTCTGGGGATCGTCTGCTGCTCTGAAAGACTGTCTCAGCTGCTTCCGCCACAGTCCGGCTTAAGCAAATATTGCTCACCGCTCCGGGGCACGCCCAGCAAGCGGTGCTTTGTACGAAACTGGCATGCAGCCTGCAGGAAATCTGGTGGTTTCCCCAGGGACCTTCTGTCTTCTTGTCCTGTTTTTGATTCTTTCTTTGAGGTATGTGTATTTGATCGTGCCCCAGCACAAATGGCCGAGGCTAGCCCAGTCTCGTCAGACCTCAGAAGTGAAGTGGGGTTGGCCCCGGTTAGTCCTGGGATGGGCGACCACCAAGGAATACCAGGGTTGCTACGCAGAGGCAAGGCAAGGGCCAAACCGCCTCTGAAAGCCCCCTACCTTGAAAGGCCCTTCGACAGACAAACAAATATATATAAAAAAATAACTTTAAATATTAGAATACGTGGCCATCACCATAATACTATTAAAACAGCCCAAAGACGTGGTTACCCTAAAAAAAGCCAACCAAAACAATTCAGCTCTGCTCGCCCGGCAGAAACTAAACAAGTCCATGGATGTCATCCGTTTTGATTGTTCGGATGACACGGTTTGGTGTTAATGTTTTTTTTTAAGATGTGTTTTTTATTGAGTATTGTGTTGTAAGCCACCCTGAGCCGGCCTTGCTGGGAGGGCAGGGTAAAAATCTAATAAATGAATGAATAAAAATAAATAGCTTGTTAGCTGCCTTACGAAGGTGGGAAGGCAGGTTGTTTGTTTGTTTGTTTATTGGATTTATACCCCCCACTCCCTGCCAAAGCCAGGCTCAGGGCGGCTAACAACATAAAATGCAAGACAATAAATATATGAACAATCTAAACAATCCATTAAAACTAACTGACCTCATATAAAGGGCGAGCAACTAATTCATGGTGTTAAAGATGGCCTTAAACATTTGTCTAATTCCAGGCCCCAGATTCCAATTCTCAGGGCTTTTTTTGTAGAAAAAGCCCAGCAGGAACTCATTAGCATAATAGGCCACACCCAACAGCAGACACTCATTAGCATATTAGGCCACACCCCTGACAGCACAGCTCATTAGCCTATTAGGACACACACACCCATGTTACCAGAAGTGGGGTCATCCAGCCACACCCACCTTTTGCTTCTTATTCTGTTTACCTTGTTTGTTGTCAAAACCCCAGGGCTTTTTTTTGGAGCAGGAACTCCTTTGCATGTTAGGCCGCATACCCCAAATGTAGCCAATCCGAATGAGTTTCTGCTGTTGGGTGTGGCCTGTTATGCTAATGAGTCCCTGCTGAGCATGGCCAACACGGGAGCCAGCCGGAACTCCGTTCCTGTGCATTCCTGCCCCAAAACAGCCCTGTCCATTCTCAAGACTGTTACAATTAATATAGCGATGTTATTACTAACCACGATGGTAGTGGTAGTAAAAATGGTGGTAGTGGTGGTGGTGGTGATGGCAGCAGCTCCTAATTGAAAGCCTGGTGGAAGAGCTCTGTCTTGCAGGCCCTGCGGAACTGTTCAAGGTCCTGCAGGGCCCTGATTTCATAAGAACATAAGAGAAGCCAATGTTGGATCAGGCCAATGGCCCATCCATTCGACACTCTGTGTCACACAGTGGCCAAAACCACCAGGTGCCCTCAGGAGGTCCCACAGTGGGGCCAGGACGCCAGAAGCCCTCCCACTGTTGCCCCCCTCAAGCACCAAGAACACAAAGCATCACTTGCCCCAGCCTGAGAGTTCGTATAAGAACCTAAGAGAAGCCAATGTTGGATCAGGCCAATGGCCCATCCAGTCCGACACTCTGTCACACAGTGGCCAAAAATACCAGGGGCCCTCAGGAGGTCCTCTCCCACTGTTGACCCCACCTCCAGCACTGTTGCTCCCTCCCACTGTTGCTCCTCCAGGAGCTCATTCCACCAGTATGGAGCTGCCACCAAGAAGGCCCTGGCCCTGGTTACAGCTAACCTAGCATCCTTGGGACCTGGAAGGGCCAATCGATTCTGTGACCCTGACCGAAGTGCTCTCTGGGGTATATATGGGGAAAGGTGGTCCCTCAGGTATATTGGGTTAAACAGTGGGGGTTCCATGGATGAACAGACCCCAAGTACAGTTATCAGCTCTACTTTATGAGTGATTTCAGCCAGGAGAAGAAAGACTGAAAATCCCTGGCAGAAGCCTGGTTTTTAAGCATGCAAGACACCCCACCCCCAAACACACCCCGCTCCCAATGATAGGCTGCTTATATTGCATTGTTTCTCTATTGGTCCATTCTAGGATCCTTGTTTCTCTATTGGTCCATTCTAGGATTCTAGCCAGCTATTGTTTGTGGATGCAAACTCAACCCGACCCGGGGCTACTTGAGGCTGACTCATCCTTAGTTCACAACACCGGGGATAAATCTCATAAATCAATAAAATGAGATGAAATAAACCCACTCTGACCCAAGCCATAGCCGAGTCTATCCTACCTGACTTCAACATGAGTTCTGTCGCTGTGGCCTTACCTATAGAATTTGTAATCTATGTGATGGAAGTACTTGACTTTGAAGGAACCAGAGA